>CAUJNA010001310.1:55687-91156 GCA_963377175.1 Effrenium voratum | reverse complement strand
AAACAGACTGAAACCGACAAAAGCGGGATAAATGAATAGAGTCAAAAGACTTCGACTAATGGTTGGTTCCTTTTCTCCCTTTCCCGAGGAACAGTCGGATAACCCCCAAAACCACAATCAAGTTGAAAATCAGGCACCCCTTCGCCGAAAAGCAGCAAAGTCGCTCACAAACTGGGTGTGCATTGGTTCAGGGATCTACTTCGGATTCTTATCTCGGACTTCCCACAAAATTGGAAACCGATAACTGGCAGCCTCACACCAGGGTTCTCCGTCATATTCCTTGCTGGATCTTGAAGGCTTGGGGGAAGGGATAGCTGTTGTGCAGCCCACTAAACGGCAACTGATCAATGGCTGCAACCCACTAAAGCCAAAGCCGCTGCTTGCGACACGGGGCTTGCAAGTGGCACCAATGACAATGCCACAAGATTGAAGGTGACACTCCCCGACTTTAACTGGTCTGCCATGTTCGCGAAAAGTGAGACACCCTCCGGCAGGCTTCCATTTTTTGACAACAACGCGGACTTCAACCCAGTCTTTGGTTTTTTCCCAATGAAAAGAAACCTTGGGTTCAAAATTGAAACTTTCTGCGCCAGTCCCAAAATCCGGCGGAAAGAACGGCCGGTACTGCACCCACCTCTCGCCCCGCAGCTCGCCCCCGCAGCTCGCATATCTCGCGCGGCGAACGAGAGGACGGCACTAAGGGCACCGCCCAAACACAGCCCCATCTGCTCCACCCAGGCGGTATCACCTGGCGATGCGCCGGCCGTCCAGCCTGTCAGAACCTGCACGGTGCTTGTGTGACTCCTTTTTTTGAGGGAACCCCCATTTGCTGGCTGGGTTTTAAAGGGAAACCAAAAGGAAACTAGGCAAACATGTGGGGCGTGTTTGTTTTCAAAAGGGGTACCAAAAGGAAACTAACCAAGCAATGGGGGCTCCACCTATTTTAAGACACATCCCGTGAGTGCGGAGCTAAACGCGAAGCCCTACAAAAAGTCGAGCAGGGGCTTACGCCAAGGGTGCAGCTGTTCGGATCTCCAACAAACGACTCGCGCATACTCACGTAAGACGAAGTCCGAAAAAGACGGCAGCAGCATCTCTCTTTCCGGGAGTATGAGAATGCAAGAGACCAACACGGCCACGAAAGCCGATGACCGCACGCGCGATGTCTCTTTTCAGAATTGGCTTATTTAGGTCGATTACGGTATCTGACTAGTGTCCTGGTTAATGTGGACCCCTCTGCAACAAGCTCAACTTTTTGTGGGTCCAATGGAAACCCACGGTTTCAACCGAAAACTTAAAGTCCACAGGTCCCACCAGAAAGCCATAAAGGTACGGTCCGAGATCATCTGAAGGCAAGTTATCAACGACGTCGCTACTCAATCACCTTCCCTCCACTGGTCGGCCTTCACCACAGGTCATCTGCTGGTCAAAGGAAAACACCACGTGGTCCTCCGAGATGGAGCGGCGCACGCCTCAGGCAAACCGGCCACAGCAACGCAGATAGAAACCACGCGCAGAAGCCCAATAGCCACATGCACACGCAAACATAAGGGCAAACAGCCAAACAGCCACAGGTGGTTTTCACAACAAATTTAGTAGCTTCCGGCTTGGAAAGGGTTGGCATAATGGAGCCGAGGAAGGGGGTGTCGAACCAGGGCACTAGGGGGTGTGACACAACTTGACCGGCTGCCTGGAGATGCAGACAAGCAAACAGAGAGAGAGAGAGAGGGAAAGCGCAAGAGAAAAAGAGAAGGGAGAAAAAGAGACAAGGAGAAAAAAAGAGAAGGAGATATAGGGAGCTTAAGAGAAGAAGACACAAAGAGTCTAAGCGTCTAAGAGAGCCAAAATTACAAAGAAACAACAAAAAAAACAAGAAACAAAAGGAAGCAAAAAGAACAAGGAAAAAGAAACCATGAAAGAGCTAGACCAGTGAATTGGGGCGAGCTTGTGCAGTTATGGACCTATGCAGCAATGTGCCATGTCGGAGTGCTGTAGTTCTGGTTTTTTACGGAGAGTTGCTGCTGACCTTGAAGAAAGTAGCAAAGGGGCTCGAGACAGGAACACCATTTGCGCGCAATGGCTTGGAACACGATTGGTGGAACATACTTGCGTTGAGATGTTCAAGTGAGGGCAATGTTTATTTGGGAGCATCATGTTAGGGCAAGTGAGTTGCGCTTGTTGAATATCATCCCCTGCTGCCAAGGCGATTTCCTGCCCTTCCTCATTTGGGATAAACCGGGCCTTGTTCCAGACCTTCAAATGCCAAGCGTTGCCTGCAACTTGGACATTTCCCCCTCCCAAGAGACAGATTAGCGACAGTTGGTCCAAAAAGTGATGAGTTTAATCCGGCTTTGGAGGGACAAACGTGGGGGACCCCTGCGGCTTGGCCCTCTGCCCAGCCGAGGCTCCGGCTGTCAAAGTAGTCCAGCACCAGGGAACGCCTGGGTTTATGGGGGGCTTTCGGACCAAACCATCGGCTCCAGAAGGAACCATCATCCCTCACCTCTGGGCAGCTTAGGCTGAGGAATTCGGAAAAGGTGCCCGCGCAACCTGCAAGGAGCCCACGCACGCGCACATCTCACACACACACACACAACAGCAACAGCAACAGCAGCAGCAGCAGCAGCAGCAGCAACAACAACAACAACAACAACAACAACAACAACAACAACAACAACAACAACAACAACAGCGACAACAACAACAACAACAACAACAACAACAACAACAACAACAACAACAACAACAACAACAACAACAACAACAACAACAACAACAACAACAACAACAGCCACAACAACAACAACAACAACAACAACAACAACAACAACAACAACAACAACAACAACAACAACAACAACAACAACAACAACAACAACAACAACAACAACAACAACAACAACAACAACAACAACAACAAAACCAACAACAACAACAACAACAACAACAACAACAACAACAACAACAACAACAACAACAACAACAACAACAACAACCACCACAACCACAACCACAACCACAACCACAACAACAACAACAACAACAACAACAACAACAACAACAACAACAACAACAACAACAACAACAACAACAACAACAACAACAACAACAACAACAACAACAACAACAACAACAAAGAAAAAAAAAGGAAAAAAAAAAAAAAAACGTGTATAGGGTTCGAGCATGTAGCATTCCAGCCCTGCCCTTGAAAGCCAAGACCCCTCCGGGCGTAGGGGCCCCGGCAGCGCTTGGCACTCTGGCGCCACCTCAGAAAGGGATCCCCACCAGTCATAACTTCCCTCCCATTAACATAGCACCTCACAGGGCGGTTCCTTTAAAAGGAAACTGATCTTCCAAGTACCCTCCCACAACTGCTATGTTTGTTCCCAAAGAGAATTCCTCCGAATGAGACATCCTGAATGAAAAGGCCCTTCCTGACACTTATTCGGAGGCTTGCTTGTTGTCGTCAGAGGGTAAGATGAGATGTATCTCCTCCTGCAGGGCTCCCTGTGAACCAGCAAGTAGCGCCGCTTTATCCATTGGCAGCGGGCCAGGCAGTGGATCTTTGTTTGGAACATGCGGCTTGACAAGGCGCATTGCCTCGGCCAAACCACCACCCAACCTTCTCCGAGGGCACCAGACTGTTCAAAGATAACAGGCCACGTGCCGCGGTGACATGCCATGGCACATCAACATGCGGGTTTCTCAAAATAAGGGTCCCCCTTATCATGGTTAGTTTAACCTCTGGTGGTTTCCCTCTAAAAACCCTCCAACAAGGGGTCCGCCATTTTGAGGAACCCCCCCCCACACGGCAACCAAAGCCAGCGGCTCCCTCCGGCTCGGAACACCGGCCAAAAGCAAGGTCGCGGAGGCGGCCTTGAAGGTGCCGCAGTCGACACCTCGGCCATGTGCCCAAGTGACCGGCTGCAGTGACCAAGGGGAGGGCTTCAAAAAAAGGGGGGGTCTCCTCTGCAAATGAATAGGCGTCAAAATTAAGCCACAAAGTGGCAGGTCTTGGTCTATGTGTCCATTTGCCAGGGTTCCATTGTGGGCGCCTATTCTTGACCCACACCCGAATGAGCACTTGTGGAGTTCCACGTTAAACTGGAGGTGAGTCCTACCTTCTGGTGTCCAAGGTTTTCTCCACACTTGAAGCGCATCCTGGCCCCACACCGAAAGGCAGGCAGGGACCCTCGGCGAGGCCACTGTAGTGCCTGTGGAAAGCGCATGCTTCGCTCTGCTGCAACATCGACCTTTCCGCGAAAAGTGAGCCTTTCCAATGACCGCCGAAGATGTGCACGACCCCACAAATCACGAGACAAACAAGGGCATGGCAAGCAAGTAACAACCTCAGGGAAGGTTGATTAACAGCCACAAGCTGCAAAGCATTCAAAAGGGCAAACACGCACGTGGAAACCAATCGGCCAATATGTTGGTGCCCGCTCCTGGATGCAAGGGAGCCATGCAAAGGCCCCACCAGGACCCGCCGCAGCAAGGCATCCTCAGCAACAAGGTCCAGGCAGCTCGCAGTAAACTGCAGGCGGACATCAATCAAGTTCAGACCCTTGTCAAATAGACAAGAGACATGGGTCTATCTTGTTTTGGGGGGATCCGCCCAAAATGGCAATAAGGTGTTCCTTTTGGCCAGCTCCAGCTTCATTCCAACACCATCAAGGTCCTCCAGTAGAGAGCTTAGAATAAGGGTACCCTTTGTTCTGTAGTCTATTTTAGCAGCGGAACCCTCCCAATCAAACAAGGGTAAAAGGGAACTACTGGGGGACCTAGCCACCAAGGGGAACCCAAGAAAAGATGCCCCCCCCCCCTGGCGGGGGACGCGGAAAATTCTCGGGGCAAAGGCGCCATGATGGCGGCGATGGCCGCTGACACCACCACCCGGGCGCCGTCCGTCTCGCGGCTCGCACGCAAAGTGCAGCACACCGCGGCAAAGTGGCGCCTCGGGCAAAGTTGTTTGTTTATCCCCCCCCCAAAAAAAAAAGATGTTTTTTTGAAAACCACTGGGTTTCAGCCAACGGCGCACAACCAGGCGCGGAAAACCAAGCAGCTTGCTACATGTAGAGGAGAGGCCCTTAAGCACAGCAAGCTGCGCGCCGGCGTTGCCCGAAATCCCCAAAATTACTGGATGCGTCAAGACCACATGGGACACATGCCCTGGGCTCCCGGGTTTCCGCCTCCGCATGCTGCTCGAGAATTGAAACATGCCGAGTGCGAGACGCGATCAGGAACAAATGTCTCATCAGGTCAGCCTGGTTCCGCTGCTGTGCAGCATTCAGAATGGGGAATCGCCTCCTCACACAGGCTGAACCCCCCCACCCACACAAAAAAAGGGAATCAGCTCTTGCAAATGCCAGGTCCTTGCGGCACCCTACACCATAGGCTCACACTGGGCCGTTTCCCGCGCCTAGCAGCAACAAAAATGAAACATGGTTTAACAAAGCTGGACCCGGGTCGTTGCAAGCCTTCGTCTCCTGCTTCATCTCCTGCATCCAAAAGCAGCCGCTTGCCTTGCGCCGTTGGGAGCTCGCTCCACAGAGGGAGACAGAGAGAGAGCGAGCCCCTCTCGCAGTCGATCGAGCAAGCGTTGTACCAGATTCCTAGCTGACATGTGCCAAGGAATCCACGAGCGAGCAGAAGCTTTGGGCCCCTGGTTGACAACATTTTCTGGCGGATGGCTCGCGCTGAGGCCAACCCAAAATCTGGCATCCCCACCACAAAGCTGAGAAATGGCCCGCAATCAGCTTGCCAGCTGCTCAAAGAACATGGAATTCCTTGCCGGAAAAAAAAAGGAAAAAGAAAAAACAAAAAGAAAAAAACTCCTTCCCAACGGTGGAGCCTCGAGGCACTACTCTGTCGGACCGTAGACTAAGCGTCTAGTCTTTCACTTTGGCATCCGCCACAAAGCCTCCGCTTCGGTCCGGCGATGTCCGGCGCCTTGGGGTGGTCCAGCGGAAGCGGCATGGGAAGAATCTGCATCCTGAAGTCGCGGACCCCAAAAAACCTCAGGGAACAAAGGCAACTTGCTTGGGCACAGTTTGGGGATCTTCTACTGCAGACTACGGAAGAAGCATTTTCTGCGGAGTTTTCTTGTTGCAGCATTTTGTGAGAGAAAAAGGCCCATCCTGAACGCAGAAATGGGCACTGCTCGGAAAGGATGTGCTTCTTTTTCCCCATTCCCGTCCCTTACCTTCCCTTACCTTGCTGCTTGTGCATCTACATACATGCGGTGCAATCCGCAGATCCTCCCTCCAGTGGCCAACGGGAAGATAAATCGGAAAGAGCTACACAGGAGCACCAACCGGAATCCACAGGAGGACCCCTGGTTGACTTGTGGGGACCCCGTTAAGCGGGAAATCCCCATCTAAGACGCGGAAAAAACGCCGCTGCACCCACCCACCACACCAGGCTTCAATGTTGTGGCCCTTTCGCACCAGGGACCCCGCAGGAGCCGGGCGATCAGCGCGAAGCGCGTCAAGGCCTGGGCAAATGTTCTCTCATCCGACGCCCGCGCTTGGCGGGCGTGGCTGAGACTGCGCGCAGGAACACGGTCAGACACACAGTCGCCCAGTCCCGACTGGAAACGAGGTGAAGAAGACCTCACCTTTCCAATCTGACGGCAGCAAGTTGTGGGGATCGGATTTCCGAGCGCCCCACAGACTGGGAGATGTGCTCGAACTGATTGCAGAGAAGGGTGAGCCTCAAGTGAAACATGTTGCGGTCCACTAACAAATCCACTCGGCCGGCCGGGGGGTAGCATTGTGCCAAGGCCTGGGCTGTTTCAACATGCTTTGCCTGGGCTAAGAGGGTCCCACTCGGGATCGTCTAAATGGTCGCCAAACCCCAAGATCGAGTGTAGAGAGTCATCCCGGCACCATCTGCGTGGCGCCACATCCACACAGCAGTAATGCCTCATGCTAGAAGTAGTACCGTCGGTTTGACCTCATTCCGAAGTAGCACTGCTCCATTCCAAGAATAGTGTTGCCCCGTTCGACAACTCCATCACCCAGCTTAGTATTGATCTAGTACAGGCGAAGTCTCAACTACCAGTAGCATTGTCCAATCATGGTCCTAACGCCAGTTCAGCCAATTTCAAAGTAGCACTGCCCAACTCTGAAGTAGCAGTTCAGACTGCAGTAGCCGCCTCCAATTAAAAAAATGTGGTGCAAAGTTCGGTGTTGTTCACAAATATTCATATGGACCTTACCGATCTTGGCAAGGAGGAAGGGGGGTCGCGCGGGTCTCGCCACGGGATGGGCTAGAATTGTCTTGCCAAACCGTGCTCAGGACCCTTTTTTGGCACAATTTACTTTGGGTTGTGTCATAATCTGAACCCTCAAATGGCGGCTTTCCTTCGTGCACTCTGGTCTCTCTGGTCCTTCGCGGTCCGTTTGTTCAGGACAATGGACCCAAACCAGGACCCCTGGAGGAGGGGAGGGCAAGCCAAGTGAAGAGCGCACCAACGCGCAACCCTCTGCGCGCCACTGGGCGCAACCGCGCAACCGGGCCCCGCACAAGTGCACGGCTAGGCGGCAGCACTCGGCCGCCTCGAAGGGATCGCGCACTGCCTCAGGCGACCCAGGGCGAAACTACAATCCCGTGGTGCTAAACCATGTTTATTGGAATGCCATCTAAGAACCAACTGAGCGACACCCCAGCCTGAGACACTCAAAAGGTGAACGATGGCCCCTCGACCCCTGGTGGCAGGCTGCGTCGAAGAGGCGCCTATCCGACCGGCGCGTTCTCTCCAACCCAGCACTTGCTCCAGCTGGTCCCCGAGATGGGGGTGACTTAACATGGAAAACTCCAGAGAAGGTGGCGACCGCAGGCAAAAATAAACATATGTCCAGTAGTGATAGATTCCCATTAAAACCAACAGGGGAAAATAAAATATATTCATTGCAGCAAATGGAAGTCCCTGTGGTCTGAATTTGAAACCAAGCTGAAAAAGGAGCCCGCCAACTTCTGGGGAAGCAGCCAGCGGAAGCTCGCTGGTGGGCACGGAGATGGAGACCCTGGCCGGGTCCACCTGCTCAGCGCGCGGAGTGCCTAGGCTGTGGTCCCCTTGAAACCCACGATGGTTTGTAAGGCTCCTTCCCATCCAACATCCAACATCAAATGACAATGATTCATAATGATATGAATGATAATAATGACCATAATGATAACAATGATAATAATAGTGAAAAGAGAAGAACCCCCCCCCAAAAAAAAGAAGAAGAGCCCAACATCAAAATACAAACAGCGCTCATTCTCGGAGACATCTCCTTTTGGGACCCTTTTTGGGGAAAAAGGCGTTCAACTGGACCAAGCAAAAACCCTCCCACCAATTAACATGGAACCTGCGGTTCGGGGGGCTCTGAAAGTTACTTTCTTGTTAAACGGAACCCCTGTGGTATTGCAATATATGATGCTTGCGTTCATGGACACTAAGAGAATGATATTTGTTAAACGCGTTATCGCAAGAACTCCCCCTTGCAACCCAATAGAAAAATGCGCCCCACGTCTTCTCCGCTGAATGCCCAGCCCCATTGGGAAAAGAAGGTCCAGCTCGCTCGAGCACAAAGCCGCGCCTCCCCCTTCATCCCCTCCACATCTTGCTCCTGGCAGGCTTTGGGGGCACTCCTGCCTGACGGGCGGGTTCTTAGAGCTAAGAAAACAGTCCGCGGCAGCCCTATCCTTTACCGCGCACTCAAGCAACTAGACGGTTCCATCCCGGTTCTGTGGTCTATTTTAGGGGAACCCTCCCCTAAAAAAGGGTAAAAGGGCGAGCTGTGGGACCTAGTTTAGTTGACCCAAACCCAGTTGCAAAAGCGCACGCCAACAGGACACCTCCGCCCGGAGATCGTTGGGTCGCCCCAGTCGCCCCGTCCAGCAAGCGCTCGAAGTCGTCGAAGAGCAGCTCCGGGCTGGGCCGCTGGCTGGTCAGCTCGGGGCAAAGTGGCGGCAACACCTCAGCCCCCGGTCTGCTTCAAGGAAACATCTGATGGAGGCCCAGGGCAAGCAATCGAAGCCAAGCAAATGCAACCCCCAAACTGCGAAGACTGGAAACATCTGAAATCAGCTGAGGGCAACATGCTCGAAGTCAAGCAAAAAGGCAAATGCAACCCCCAAACTACACAGCATCGGTGTATTTTGTTTCTCCCACATCCCGTGACTTTGGCTTTTGGGAGAAGCCAAGAGCCCAGCGTATATACCAACCCAACCCCTCTCACTGACTTGAGCACTTGAGCACTTGGGGCTGGGCACATGCCCAGCCCCCCACCCCGCGCCAAGGCAGCAGCCGGGGACCCCGGCGCTGCAGGCGGAGCGCTCAGCAGTCTCCAAGCGCCAGGCGCGGTCCTGGCGACAAGCTCCATAGGGAAAAATCCTCCGCCGGGAAATCAAAACCAAGGGAGCCCCCGAAGAAAAAAGAAGAAGAAGAAAACAAACAGCGGTTCCTAGAGCAACCCAGCGATTTTCATGCAAGGGTCACTGGATTTCTCCCCATAAGCAATTTCATGCAACCGCTTTTTGGCGGTGCCCAAAAACGGAAATGGAGGAGACCTGTGGCCCATTGGGAGTCATTGCCTCAGACTGAGCAAGGTGAACCCCATATGTTCACAAAAGGAGTGCCACCGCGACGGACAAACTTGCGGTTCTTGGTGATGGTTCCCCAGGTCCAAAGTCCCCCCCCCAAAAAAAGGCGCTAACCCCTAGGGTGTGTCGATGGCGCATCTGGTCCTCAAAATGGTGGACCCTGTTGGAGCAAACCCCCCAAAAACGCCCCATAAAGCGGGCCTTCTGAGAAACACCTGACCCCGCGCGCGTCGATCCTGGACCTTCTGCACCAAGGTGCGCAGGGCGTCCATCTCCCAGTGCCGGTACCGCTCTCCAAACCTTTCCGGAAAGATCGATCGCGCGTGAAGCACCACGGCCCCGTTGGGCGCTGTTTCGGGAGTCAGGGCTTCATCCGCCAAAGGGTACCCTCCCCCAGATTAACATGGCTGTGGGTCAAAAATCGTGCCCAAAATGGGTTGCCCTGGCAAATGGAAACAAGGACTAAAGCCGGCGGTTTCGTAGTGGATTGATTTTGACCCATGCCCACATGGAAACTCCCATGGAAGACTTGGTTCCATCTACACAGCCTTCTGGAAGCTTCCACCCTAGTCTGAGGGAGCGTATGGCATCGCATTGGCGTAGGGAACCATCCCCCGTATTCCATCAGCACTTTGTGGCCCAATCCTGGCGCCTCTCAAACATGGCGGCTCCGCTCATCGACCTGGGTTCGACAAAGCGCGAGCCAACGGATGCCAACGGAAGGGACATTGAGTCATTGGTGGGTGAGCGGGCTGAGAAAAAATGAGAAACATGACATCCAAAGTCCGTGCTTTGACTGGGGGGTCCACCATCATCTAGCTCCATATCAGACAATTTATCCGAGCATCTGAACAGGCTTTTTTCATCAAACTTGGAAGTGTGGAAGGCAGTTGGAAGACTGTCATGTAAAGAAGGCCTCCTGTCCAATTCCGGGATTGTTGGAAAGAGGGTAAACGGTTTGATGGAATTCTGGCGCATGCGCAAGTGCCCATTGTCCTATGATAGAGGCCCGAATAATATCTGGCGCTAGCTCTGCGAAGAACACCGCAGTGTTGCGGTGAACCAAAACCACGGCTCGACAAGGACGATGCTTCAGCAGTGGCTTTTCACCGAATTGCATGCACCGAATTCCCACCGAAAGCGGGTCGCTTTGGCTCCCCGAGCCAGCCCTGAGCCCTGGAATCCGGACGTCAAACCGCCGGGCGCGCCGCTTCAAACCCAGGTCTCCTGGGCTCGTCATCTCAGGTCTCCGGCGGCTTCGCTTCCCAGCAGCTCAGCAACGTCAGCAGCGCCGCCAAGCAGATGGGAGCACAGAAGGCGTTGCCCGCCATGTCGCTCAGCTGGGCATCAGATAAGTACCTCATGCAAGCAAGGGGTGGCAGAAAAAAGGAGCGGCAGCCAACCAAATGGTGGGTGTCCGTTTGGCCTTCCTTCAAACCAACCCCGGAAAGTGGGTTGGTCCGAAAGAGCTTAGCATCAGCTTGGGCCCAGCAGCTTTTCCATGGAATAACTTTGGATCTCCTCGAGGCCGACGCCCTGCAGCATGCACTTCTCCCTAGTGCCTGGGGATCGACGAACCGTCCATTTGACCCAAACCGATCCCAGACGTGTCCGACAATTCCTCCTTCTTGTTTCCTGAAAAACTGGACCAACCCCGCCACTTTCACCAGACCAACCTCGTGAAACTGGACCAAACCGCTGAAAAACTGGACCAAACCCGCCACTTTCACACGACCAACCTCCCACCGCGACTGCACTCAACTCGCTCGTCGCTGCCCCGCCTAGGAGGCGCCAGTGGGGCCCCGTCACCACATACTTGCCCTTGGGGATGATGCAGGGCGTGACGTTTTGGGGGTTCGATCTGTGCCACGACCTGCCGAAGTTCTGATCCACCTGGATGACCTGAGAGAGCTACGCAAGCAAGCCGCCAAGGAGCGCCCACGAAACCCACGCATGTTGGGCTCCAGAATTAGCAACTCGAAAACATCCCCAGGCCAGGTAGAACCACCTTGTCCTGTGAGCGGGCTGCTAGGAGGAGCTCCGGTGCCAAGAGGTACCATCTAAATTGCCAAGAGTTTGGGGCACGGCACAGCCCCAACCGAACCACTCCCAGAGAAGCTGCTGAAGAATGAACAGCCCCCTTGTCTCTTCTCGGGGTTCTGGGATGGCTTGGCGAGAACAGCAAGGTATGAAACGCCTTGCAGTGGGGCGTGGCATTGCTTAACAAGTTGCTCTTGGTGGCCAGCATGCGCTGGTCAATGAATACGCGTCAAACATTTTCTTGTGTGGCTGTTGTTGCAACAATCGCACAAAAAAACTTGCCACTTGATTACAAGAGAGAGCAAGAAAACAGAGATCTGGCCAGCTCACTGTCTTGAATGTGGCCTTCGACAACGGCCCATGATTTCGCATCCCGAGTGGATGCAAAGATCGATCCAGCAAGGAGTGAGCACTGTGACCCTAAAAAAGTGAAGGGGGCCCAGCGCAAAGTTTCCTTCAATCCGGCCTTGGTTGCAACACCAAAGCAACACAACATCGAATACTCGAAATGTTACCCAATCCAAGACACTCATTTCTGAAGAGCACCGTGAGGCGTTCGCCGAGCCAAGAATGTTGCACTTCCCCCAACTCCCTCCCCTAAAACGGTTGGTTCCTTTTGACCCATACCCCCCCCCCCCCCGGCCCCACCACACAACCCCCCCCCCCCAAAAGGCTGCCAGGCCAAAGCGCCACCAGGTTTCGGTCCAGGTCCACCTGCCTCGTCTCCAGCTCCAGGGCCGCCAGCGCCACCACGTGCACCTGGCCGTTGCGGTGCATGCATGCATGCATGCATGCATGTATGTATGTATGTGTATGGATGCATACATGTATGTGTGCATGTAATATATGTATGTATCTATGTATGTATGCATCTACGTATTTATGTATTTATGTATTTGTGTGTGTGTGTGAATGTGTATGTGCATTTGTTTGTGCATGTGAAGGTGCATGTGTATGTGTATGTGTATGTGTATGTATGCATGTACGTATGTATGTGTGCATGTGTGTGTGTGTGTGTATGTATGTGTGTATGTATGTATGTATGTATGTATGTATGTATGTATGGCTGGCTGTCTGTCTGTCTGTCTGTCTGTCTCTGTCTGTCTGTCTGTCTCTGTCTGTCTCTGTCTGTCTGTATGTATGTATGTGTATGTACGTATGTATGTACGTATGTATGTATGTATGTGTGTGCATGTGTGTATGCATGTATGCATGCGTGCATGCATGCATGCATGTATTTATGTGTGTATGTATATATATATATATATATGTATATGTGTGTTTGTGTATGTATGTGCATGTTTGCGTGTGTGTGTGTGTGTGCATTCGTGTGTGTATGTGTCGGTATGTCTGTGTATGTATATATATATATATGTGTGTGTGTATGTATATATATATAGATATGTGTGTGTATGTGTATGCGAGTGTGTGTGTGTGTGTATGTGTCTGTATGTATGTGTATGCATGTATGTATGAATACGTGTGTGTGCACGTATGTATGTATGTATGTATGAATGTATGTACGAACGTATGTATGTATGTAACTGTATGTATGTGTGTGTGTGATGTAATGAATGTAATGCAATGCAATGTATTGTAACTTAACGTAATGTAGTGCAATGTCATGTAATGTAATGTTATTGTGTAATGTAACGTAACGGAATGCAGTGAAATGTAATGCAATGTGTGCGCAATGTGTACAATGTGATGTAATGTAATGTAAGGTAACGTAGTGAAATGAATGTGTGTATGCATGCATTTATGTATGTAGGGGTGTGTATGCATGCATGCATGCATGCATTGCATGCATGCATGCATGCATGCATGCATGCATGCATGTCTGTACGTATGCATGTATGTATGTATGCATCCATGTATGTATGCATGATGCATGCATGTATGCAAGTAGGTGGGTAGGTAGGTGGTAGGTAGGTAGGTAGGTTTGCAGGTATGTAGGTGAGCGTGAGCATGTGCCGCTGCCACACTGCTCCCCAAACGCAATGTGCAAGGCTATGCTATGCAATGCAGCATGACGATTGACGTTGACTTTAAGGGAATGACTGCAAAGCGCCAGCATTGCATTCTAGACTGCACAGCGTATTTTGGTGAGTCGCGGAGGGCTGCGTGCGCACCAGCACAAAAAATGCATCACGGCCATGAAGCCACAGCACACACGCAAGAAACATGCCACACACAGGTTACCAGCAACTTGAAACTTGCCAACTGGGCACCTGCCCAGATTACGCTCGGAAAGAATGTTAAGCGTTACCTTCATGACTTTCCGGCCGCCATTAGGAAAGCACGGCCGCTCACTCGGCCTTCCAGATGTCCCCTTCTGGAGGAGATCCTTCACTTTGGGAAGAACTTTTCTACTGGTCCATCCGCGGTCGACATCAGGGATTTGTTCTGACCGGAGGAAAACCATCTTCTTCTTTTTTTGGGGGTGGGGGTGGGGTCCCCTAAGAACGACACACCCATCATGTGTGTGTGCCTTGGATTTTTGTCCTTGGGGGGAAATTCCCTAAAAATAGACGCACCAAACGCAGAAAGCCACCGGCAAACCGCCGCCCTCCCCAAAAGGTTATGGACCCCCAAGCCAAGCTGGTGGCTTTCCTGTTCAATGTTCAACCCTCTAGGATTTGTCTGGCTGTTCCATCATAGAAGCACAGTCAAGGGCAAACCGTGTGTGTGTATGTTCTGTTTTTTGTCATTGGGGGGATCCCCCCCACCACCGGGGAGAACCGCGCGCGACACCAACCGCTGCAAAAGCGTCGTTCGGCCTCGCGCGGGGTGAGGCTCAGCTGCCTCTGCTGCACCTGCCGCAGCTTCTCCGCCAGCTGGGCCTCCTGAGGCACCGGCAAAGGCGACACCCGAAACCCCGGCGGCGGAAACCCGGGGGTTCGGCGGTTGCCTCGAGAAAAACGGCGCTGGTCGGCTTCCCTCTGATTTTTAGGGGTGGTTTGGATTCTGATGTGAAGCCTCTAAGAACTTAATTGGTGGTTTGGTGGACTTGGATTTGCTGAAAGGGAGTACTGCACACACCACACCAAGGGGAAAACGCGCCGAACATCTTCTATTAAGCAAGTCCATTGTTTCCGTTTCCTGGGGGGTGGTTTGGACTTGGATTTGAAGCGCGAATTCTTGTTGAAGGTAGATGGGAAACCGCCCCTTAGCCATCAGACAAACCATTTACAACCCACAAATTGGAGGGAAGCCGTTGGTGGGGTCGGTTGGCCAAAGTTCAAGCTGAGTCCGGATCTAAGTGGCGCCCCTGGCTTTGATCGGGGCGTGTCCCATGGTCAACATCCGGTTTGCGGGTTTTTTCAGGCCTTCCGGGGGTTGCAAGTGCCAAACTTGTCGATCCGCAGGCCCAAAGAGCGAAAAGAAGGTCCTGGTACTTGGGTGTCTTGTTTTGAGGGCACCCCCTCTTGTTGTGGCTTTCAAGGGGAGCCGAAAGGAAGCCCACAATTTTACCCTACCTGCTGTAGCTCTGAACCCCAAGTCCCATGCTGTGTGCCGGTTCTCTAAAATCCAGATACGCCTTCGCAAGTCACTCGGCACGCGCGTCTCCTTTCCCAAAGCCTTGGCCAGCGACAGGAACTGCTTCGGCCACTTGCAGTCCAGATTGTGCTTCGACTTCCCTGGCCTCGAATCAAACTCCGAAATCACCCGCTGCGTGGCACCAAGTTGACAAACGGTCCTCTCCCCAGCCAGCAAGATTTCAGAGAGACTCTTTGAAGCACCACTCAGGTGCTACTGAGGCCTTATTCGCAAAACGGTGCCTCCTTTGTTGCCGCATAAGGGTTAGTGCCAAAATGGGAGGATTGCCCAGTTCCACTGGGCAGCTCCCCTCAGCAGCTGATGGGAGTAGGATTGATGCCACTCCCACAGCGAGGGAGGAATCCTCCCACCTCACCGGATGCCCTCCCGGCATCATGGGTGAGGAAGGAAAGTAGCGAAGATCAGCTTGATCAATTCGCTTTCGACTGAGGGGAAGACCCGGTTCTCAGTCGGAAATTGCGGGTCCGGATGAGTAAGTTCATCCGCCCATGTGTTAAAGTCGCGCTTCACATGCGACGGTCCTAACATGACCTGGTGGTCATGCAGTGTTAACACAATTTCCATGAGGATGGCCGCATTGGGCATCCTGCGAGTGGAATCGTTAAGCAGGGAGAAAACGTTTCCCTGGTTATCACTAGCAACCAGAATCCTAGTGTGAGAAGCCGAGCCGGCTGCACAAAGCAGAACAGCCCTCACCAAAAGGAGGAGGCCGAAGAGCTCCAAGGCCGCTATCGCCCGCTGCGGGTCCCCAGTAGTGAAGGCCCACGGCTCGCCCTCCGGTGTGATTCTGTGTTGGAACCACTTCACTCGGGACTTGTCGGGGTTGGGCACGTCCGAGCACCAACCACCAACCCATGCATGGTCCGCCTGTTTGCCAGCTCCCGCATCAGATGCCCCCGTCCATGGAAGTGTGGGAGCAAATGGAGATGCCAGTGGGAACCTCTGGTTGAAGAGCTTCCCCAGAAGGATGGCCAGAGCACGAACCAGCTTCGGTGGCCTGCCCGAAGTGGTGCAGGCCTTCTTCCAGCTCCAAAAGGGCTGGAGGAAAGGTTTCGTCAATGGACACGCCGAAGTAGCCCATTGAATCCGGCCCAGGGCTTGTTCCACCTCCTTGCTGGTAAAGATGTCCCCCTGGGCCAGCCGTTTGAGAGTGGCCAGGATTATGACGTGCTTGACTGGAGCCAGCAGCACACAGGGCGTGATTGGGTCCACCACGAATCCCAACCAGGTATTGACCGGGGAGAGCGCCGTCTTCTTCCAAGAAAGCGGGACTCCCAGCGCCAGAAGAGTGGCCAGGATGGCTGTGGCGTCCCAGTCCGCCCTGCTGCATCTGAGGACCCAGCAGTAGTCGTCCACAAAAACTAAGTGCCAGTCCACCTGAGGGAAGATGTAGTACAAGAGTCTGAGCACCAAGGATGCCTTTCTTCCCCAGTACAGTTGTGCCGAGGCCATGCCGTACGTGCCCACTCTATTGACCCACCACCGGTTCTGGATGCAGGCCACCTGGTATTTCCAGTCTTTCTGGAGCACTTTTATGCGCCTGTGGGCCTTGGTGACATCCGCCTTGAGGATGATGAAGGTTTCCCCCTGTGTCGGCGGCTGCCACGTCAGGGGTTCCCCCCTGCTCCCCCCGGGGCGTTCCGTGCCTGGGGGGGTTGGGGGGAATGGGGCCCTCCTATCAGGGCCCTCGGCACCTGGGAGTGGCCCCTTCCCTGAGGGTGTTGACCGCGGAGAGACGTCCAGGCCGCCGGAGGTCTCCATCATCCGCCTGCCCCTATCAGGGCCCTCGGCACCTGGGGGCAGGCTGGTGCTGTGGGGGTCCCTCTCAGGGCCCTCGGCACCTGGGGACTGCCCCTGCACCGGCTGGTGAACATCCCGAGGTTCCTCATCAGTGCCCGAGGATGGGGCTCGGAGTAGATGAGGATGGTCCGCCGCTGTCCTGAGCCAGTGGATGGCATGGAGGCAGTCTCCAACCATCGGTGCGGTGGTCTTCTCCTCCGTGTGAGCCTGGATGTGTGCGTTTGCTCCCCCTTTTGAGCCATCATAGATCGTCCTGATCTTGTCCGACTCATCAATCCCTGCAAGGGGGCCCGGGCAAAGTTCCTCCGGTTTGCAGCGGCACCTCTCTGCCGCCTCGGAGCGAGTGAAGGGCCCGTCCACCATGTCCAAGGCTCGTTCCTCGTAAAAGGTTGATTCGATTTCCTTGGCAAAGAGTTCAGCCGTTGGGTAGTTATCATGAGCCACTGGCGGGGGGGGATCTTCCCCCAGCCATGCCTCTCCCTTGAGCTCCTCCTTAGTGGGCCAAACTCCCGGGGAGGTCAAGGTAGGGTCCGAGACTCCCAAGGGGACCCCCTCTTTCAGTGTCAGGGGGAACTCCCAATCAGGGTCACCTGAAAGGGATGCCAAGTGCGACACTAAGTCCAGGAGGAAGGGTTGTCCTGGGCATCGTTCATGGAGGTGCCTCGGTCCTAGGATAGCCCGCAGCTCCTCGAGGTCGGTTTCCTGGAAGGGGTGTGTGGTGGCACCTGATGCCAGGGACATCCGGACCTTATCAATCCAGGGCCTGGTAAGGGTCATGATCAGGGCGCCCAAAGTAGCCAAAGGGGAAACTCTCCGAAAAGGGGGGTTGAGCCTCCCCGGGGAAGGTTTCCCCCCCCCATCTCTCAGGGGGCGTGAACGGAAACCCAATTGGACAATCGCAACTCGGTCAGTGAGGCGTGGGACCCGGAAAGCGGGCAGGCATTCGGGGCGGTCCAGGACCTGGTCCCCATGTTCTTCCTTTTCCAGTTGTTCCGCATCTCCGGCCATCGGGGGCATGGGAGATGGGAAGTCTGGACTCATAGTTCCACGAGGGCTTACGGTGTCAGCCTCATGGTGGATGTGCCCGTGCTGGCGGGGCTTCGGGGCATTCTTGCCTCCGGGCTCTGGGCCCTGGTGTGACGAGGAGGGACCGCCTCCCTGATTGGGTCCCCGTTTTCCCCGGGGAGAAGGGCCCCCAGGGGGGTCCGACCCCCTTCCCTTAGGTGGTTCCTTAGGGTTTCCCGGGAATTGTGAGGGGATCCGGATGTGCCCCGGCGCTGCGAGTGACACAGCGATGGCTTTGGCCAGGCCTGCCATCATATCCCAGGGGTATCTGCTGAGAGTCGAGGACTCGCTGGTGCCCACATGTGACTGATGTGTGCACCGCATTTGATCCCAGTCCTGGATTGGGAGATCCGTGGCAAGTGTGGTGGCCTTCTTGACCAGCTGGCCCAGGCGGCACTGGTCGAAGGAGATTGCTGTCAAGGAGTTTTCCTCCATCCAAAGCTGCCCCTCCTCCGTGATCCAGAAGGATGAGCATTCCTTGGCTTTGGGCAGCGAGCTGCTCACCACTGGGTCCTCCGGGTGCTCCAAGAATTTTGGCCCTGGCAGCGAGGCCGCCGATCTTGAGGCCCTTGCCAGGCTGGTGATGTACATCTGCCTCAAAATGAGGGTACTGTCCTCATCAAGCTGAGTCTGGGCGGCCTGGTCCAGGTGTGGGAGGCCCCAAAGTGTCTCTCGAGTGCGTCCTCGCACCGGGGTGGGGGCCCCCGGTTTTGGTATGTGGCGCAGGATGGACCATGTCCTGCAGTTGGGTCCTCCCCCAATGAAGACCACTCGGCCCTGCTTTGCTGCCGTGCAGAGCGCTCCATACAGCTCGGGTTGGAGCATGTCGTGGTTCCCTTTTGGTCCGGATCGTAGGATGTCTACTGCCACCACCATGCTGGAGAGGTGCGGGTAGTTGGCATGAAGACAGCTGTCTAAGGAAGTTGGGTCTTCCTTGCCTGCATAGAGCAGGACAATGATGGGCCCACTGGATGGAACTTTGGGCGATGTGCCCTGTGTCCATCTCAGCCGCTGTGCCAGGCGCTCCGGGATGTTCTCCATCCACGGGAAGGTGTCCCCTCCCGGTGACAGCTCCGTGGGACTTGTCAGGGGGGTAGCTGAAAAGCGTTGGCCCCCTTCATTCAGCCCAACAGAACTCTTATGAAAAACCACCGGGTCCTGCTTGATGATGTTGGGCGCCGGAAGTGGGACCGGCTGCCTCCTGGGCGTGTTCCTCGGCGTTGCGGTGTGCTGCCAGTTGTCCGGCACTCGGGCCTGCTGGGCGCGGCCCCCCGTGTCAGGGCCCTTGGCACCTGCGGGGAACCGTCCCGCCCCTGCCATCTCAGGGCCCTCGGCACCTGTGGCACGGGGCCGCGGCGTTGCCGTTGTGTCAGCTGTGTGGTTGTTCTGACCCCAGCTGGGGTGTTGTGCACGCTGGTTCTGTCGTCCCCATCCTTGTTCCGCCGAGGAGGGCCGCCGCCTGGCCTGTCCCCCCCCTGTGTCAGGGCCCTCGGCACCTGCAGGAGGGGGCTCATGTGCCTGCTTGGGGCGTTTTCGCCCCCTCTCGCCCCCCCGGGCCCTATCAGGGCCCTCGGCACCTGAGGCCTCCCGGGGGGTCGGGGTCCGAGCCCCTAGTCAACCCGGGCAGTCCTGCGGGAGGTGGTCTCCCAGGCAGATGCGGCCCGTCGCCAGGATGAGGTTGCACTTGTGCGTGCGTCCGCAGTTGCCCGGGCAGCGCCCGCGCATCCAGTTGTTACAGAACTGGTTCCCTTTCGGATCGGTGGCCGCCTGCTTGTTACTGCCCCTGGAGGCCTGATTGTTCGGCTGGGGGGGCTTACCTTTCCCTTTGCTCCCAGGCTTGCCCCTGGACTTCCCCTTGCCCCTGGACTTGTTCTTGCCCTTCTGGGGTGGTGCGTAGTCCATGGATGTCCTGGTCTGTGGGCGGCCCCTGGAGAAGGTCCTGATCTTCTCATAGACCTCACGTGTCCAAAACAATGTGTCCTGCCTTACCGACAGCATGGCCGCCTTGAGGGTGCTGCCCTCATGCATCTGCTCGTGAATCTTCCGCCATGCATTGCGTTCGGCAATTGCCAGGACGTGGTCCTCGGGAGGGGGAAAACGGCCCCCGATGTCCTCCCCATAGAACCACTCATACCAGCTCTCCAGGTCCTCTCGGGTGATGTCGAACTGGCCGAACTGTGGAAACGATAGGACGCACATGAGGAGGGTGTTCCGGAACACCGCGTGCATCCTCTCGAGCTGGTGGCGAGTTTTCGGCTCGCCCCGCTCTTCCACCTCGTCCTCCCGGTCCCAGCCATCGACCGTGGTCTTCTTGGCGGTCTTCCATGGCCGTTCTCCTGGTTCCGGGAGTGCGCTTACCAGGTATTTCATGGGGATGAAGCCGATCTCGCCTCCAGCGCAGAGCTTGAACTGGCGCTTCATCAGCTGGTCGCTTCCTTGCAGGGCCAACTTGGGTTTGGTGAGTTTGGTCTTCTCCTCCCAAACCCTCTCCAGCTGCCCCCGTTCGCACGAGACCGTGAGATTCGGGGCAGTGTCCCCGGGCGTGTGCGGCCCGGGTCCCGATGTTGCATGTGCCCCCACTCCCATGGATCGTTGAGCCGCGTGAACCACCTGGAACATCCGGGCCGCGATCAGCCGGGAGGTCACATCCGTGTAGTGGTTGTTGTTGGGGGCGAAGCCCAACTCCCTCGGCGCCGTCTCCCTTGCCCGGTCAGGCGAGTCCCACCGGGTCGCGAGGTCCTCCATCGAGACAAAGCCCTCATCCGACAGCGTCGCTTGGATGAACCACGGGATGCCCTTGAGGACCATGAGGTTCCTGGCGGTCTTGTGGAGCTTGGCCACTGCGTTCGCATACACTTCGGGAATCTCCTGTGGTGGTGCCACCAACTCATCCGGCGGCACCGCCATGGTGTGGGTGGGCGGGATTTCAGATTCCAAGACAAAAGGGAAGTGTCCACTTGAGCCAAAATGGTGGCCCAAGTGGATACTTACAAAGAGTCAAGACAAGCGACCACCTACGGTTAACACTTTAGCCCAGACTCTTTGAAGCACCACTCAGGTGCTACTGAGGCCTTATTCGCAAAACGGTGCCTCCTTTATTGCCGCATAAGGGTTAGTGCCAAAATGGGAGGATTGCCCAGTTCCACTGGGCAGCTCCCCTCAGCAGCTGATGGGAGTAGGATTGATGCCACTCCCAACGGACGGATCGCATCAGCTGCCAATACCAACGGACGAGCTGGTCGTTGGGGGGGTCCTCCTTCCCCATATGCCGTGGGGTCCCGCTGTCGCATCTCAGGGCCCTCGGCACCTGTGCGTGCAGCTGCCCTGCTGCGGACCCTGGGGGGTGCCTGGGAGAGCGTCTCAGGGCCCTCGGCACCTGCGCCCTCCCCCTGCCGCCTTCCCTGGAGGCACGGGGGGGGAGAGTGTCAGGGCCCTCGGCACCTGCTCTATCCCCCCTCACTCAATTTCCGGGAGGACGATCGCTTCCTTGTCAGACTGAGTGTCCACACTCTCGTCAGTGTCCGAGGAGAGGGAGATGGAGGCCTCGGAGTCCTGCGCTGCATAGGGCTCCACGGCCATCCACGTGTTCGGGAAGGTGAAATGCCGGAAGCATCTGGTGCATCCTAGGTACATCTCCGGTTCAGCATGGAAGTCCTGCTCCGCCAGCTCCGAGATCTTGGGCGGCCCCGGCCTCCAGCCACACCCCACTGTGACGCCATCCGTGTCCAGTAGGTGCATGCTGTAGGCTTTGGTGGGACCCTTTCGGGCCGTGGTGGCAATCACCGTCAGTGGACCCCGAGGCGGGGGCACCTCATCTGCAGCCACCTTGGTGATGGTCGGCTTGTCGGCGGGGATCACATCCCAGCTGGCATGTGAGGGCGGTGTGTCCGGGACTTCCTTGAACAAGGCCTTTGGTGAGGCAGGGCACTCCACCCTGTCCGCCCAGTCCTCATGTCCGAGGTCGACTCGGACCGCCCTTCCTGCCTCGAGTTGCATGGACGGGAGCTTCTGGAGAACCTGGTCCCAGATGGAGCACACCACGTGTCGCTTCTCCCGGGTGTAAACATCCGCCGTGGATTCCTTGAACCAGTTCCCCAGGTACTGGCGTTGGTCCCTCGGTATGTGAGCCTGGAATGCACAATCCGGCATGAAGACCCGGAAGGAGTACCACGATAGTTCCGCCACATCCTTGGCTGGCGCGCCCTGCTTCCCCAGGGCGTCTTTGAGCCACCTCAGGGACCTGTCTGGGGTGCCTGGGCGGGGGATGAAACCCGTCCTGTCCTTATTGATCGTGGGGATCAGGTAGTCCATCTCGCGAAACTCCTCCGAGGCCCTGAATCTCTTCCACCACTTTTCCAAGGGGATCCACCATCTGGCTCCCGAGAAAGAGAATAATGGGGCGATGAGCGGGACCGGGTTCCGTTTGATGGCCACTGCCGACGTGGTCTTTGTCTGCCAGGCGAGCAGCTCCAGGGTGTTGCTCGTGGACCTGACCGTCTGCGGCGAGGTGTGCTGCACGTCGTTGAAGCGCGCACTGCAGGCTAGGTTGAACCTGGCCATCGCCAGAATGTACCTGTCCACTGCTTTGGTCAACTCCGGGACCTGGTTCTCCGAGGGGCCCCCTTCCGCCCCTTGTTCCAGGGCCCAAACAATCGCCCGGGTCGGAACCACCGCTTTACGCTGTGGTTTGACCTGGGTGTCCACCAATGTCTCTTGGATGGCTTTTCGCTTTGCCAGGAGCTGTTTGTGTTCGTCAACGTTGAGCATGCCGAGTTTAATGGAGAGCCACTTTAGAGTGCCCCACCACTTCTGGAGCTTCGCCGGGGTGACCTCCAGCGTGACCGCCTGGTTCATGAGGTGCCGTACGTCCCCGGCCGTCCAGGGGAGGTTCTGGAAGCCGATCTTGCGCATGCCCTCATAGGCCAAGCAATGTGCACGGATGGTCCGGAAACGGGCATCTCCGAACAGGTGGCCAAACTCCTCCAGCTCCTTGGCCCCCATCACCTGGTGCATGTAGGGGATCTGGTGGCGGAAGGGAATGAAGTAGCCCAGGAGGCGTTCCAGCCACCTGGCCCTCAAGTGCTGTTCCAACGCTCGTTGGGATGTCGGCAGTTGGGTTTTGATCTTCCCTGGTTTCCAATGCCGCCACTTGTTGGCCACTGCCAGGACATCCGGGGCCTCAATCGATCCGGAGAGGATCCACTCCTCACGGTCCCGGATGGCCTGTTCCATTTCCAGTGGAGAATAGGTGTACGATTGTCTAGCGCCTGCCGCACGAAACAGAAGTTGCTGCAGGGTCTTGGTACCGAGCTCCAAATCCGCCTCCTCCAGCGGTTGTGGTTGGGAGCCGAGTATCCTTGCGAGGATCAAGTTGTAGGTGTCCGAGGCCACCAGGACGTGGTCATCGTCGGGTGCCATCCCCACGATTCGTGTCCACGGTCGCGGGTCGAAGACCACCGCATCCGGGTTGGCAACCTGGTCCTTTTTGACCCATTCCAGGCAGCACGCCACGAGGATTTCCCCGTCCGACTGCACTGGTGCAAATCCAAGGTCATGCAAAATCAACTGGACCGCGGTTGGGACCCCTAGGAAGGTCGTTCCAAACGGGGAAGGGAGGCGGGGCCTCCACATCATCATGATCCACTCGAGCCCGGAGCCAAATCTCAAGGCGCCTTGCACGCACTTCAAAAGAGAGACCCGGGAAAAGGCCCCGGGGGGCCCCAAGTCCTCTTCCGGGTCTCTCTTTCACTCAATGCATGCGGCAGATCGCTTCTTGGACGGGTCCGGGGTCTTTTCGCGAAGCCGGACGTTGGAGGCCCACATCCACTCCGGAAAGTGAAACCCGGGCGGCCCCAAAAACCCCGGAAAGCCAAACCCGAAAACGGGGGGGGGGGGACCCAGGGGAGCCTCCACGGAAAGGGAAAACCAAACGAGGGGGGGGGGGGGAGCTCAGGCGCACTCCGGACCAGCCCAAGCGCGCCCCTTTTTCTCGCCTGGTGCAGGCCAAGGCCTGTGCTGTGCCCGGGGGGGATATCAGCGCCATCGGCAGCTGTCCTCCCCCGGGGTGCCCTGCAATTCCGTTCCGGATGGCCGCAGTGTTGCATGATCACACGGCCCCCTTGGCAATGTCGTCAATGCGCTTGAGCGCCGCCGCCTCCGGGTTCCGGAGAATCAGCTCCCAGATGGCATCTGAGACATGGCCGGTCTGGGTGACGTGGCTGAACCTAAATCGTGGGACTTTCTGGTCCACCACGGAGACATCCCGCAGCGGGGCAGACGGCTCTACCCGGCGGTAGAACTCCAGCCGTTCCTTGACCCAGCGGTTGTACAGTCCATCGGGCGGCTCGTCCAGCACCAGCTGAAGGATGGCCTTGCCGGCCCGGATCTGGAGGAGGCGAGTGCCCCCTCCCCCGGCGCGCCAGTACCCCTTGCAGTACTTGCACATATAGCCCCCCCGGGTCTCCCCCTTCGTCTTGGGGATGAGCTCCCATGGGGTGACTGAGCTCAGAACCAGGCCGCACTCCATGTGCGCCCAGAAGACGTGCTTCGTCTCTGCCGAGAAGTTCTTCTTCTTGTACTCCTTGCCCACCACGCCGTGGACGTTGTCCGATGTGATGGGGGGGTAGACGATCCCCTCATCGCCCTCTCCTCCCCTGGGGCGGATGTCAGGGCCATCGGCACCTGTCCGGCACCCGGGGGCGGAGGGGTCCAGGCCCATCAGCTTGATCATGTCGTTGGTGTAGCCAAGCTTGCGGTAGATGGAGGGGGCCACTGAGTCGGGGACTGCGCCGACCCACCACTGCTTCGTGTTGCAGCGCCAGTTGACTTTCACCTCCGCCAGGGCCCCCGGGCCTCCAATGCGGTCCATGAGGGCCTGGTACACCTCTGGGAACTGCTGGAGACTCTCCACCGGGACAGATATGCGCTCATCACATACCGCCCGGAGGATCATCTGTTCCTTGGAGTCCGCCACGTCCTGGACCGGGAGCTGCATTACCTCCGCCGGGGTGTCCGTGAGGAAGGCCCGGGCCGCAAGGACCTTGCCCATGGCCCGGTAGACCAGGCGCCACTCCGGTCCTGTCTGCGGAAGCGGAAGGCCCTCCTCCTTCAGGAAGCACCGAGCATCTTCCTTCAGGGTCTCCCAGCCTTCCAGGCGGATCTGATTCTGGGCCTTGTTCTTCGGGCCCCGCTGCCTAGGGCCCTGAAGCAATGGCAGGACTCCCAGACTCCCCAGAGCTGGCGCAGAGTGAAGCTGTGACCAAACATCCCCAGCAAGCCTGGGAGTGTCCAGGACGAGATCTGGCGCGTCCAGTGGAAGTCCTCCTCCGGATCGTGGGGGGCCGCCCAGAAGATGGATCGCAGGTCCTCGGGGTATGGTCGGTCCCCCGCCTTGGCCTGCTGGTTCAGCTCCTCAACGGAGTACCTGGCCCATGGGAGTCCACCCGCCTGGTGGTTCCTGGGATGCGTACCCTTTTCCAGCGCCTCCGGATTCACCTTGGTGAGGTTGTTGGCCCAGTCCGGGACGTGTACGGGCCCCGGTCGTCGGACCCAGCGGCCCGCAAAGATGCGGACCTCTCCGACACGCTTGCTCATCATCCAGCGCAGGACCGCGAGCTGCACCTCCGGGTCCTGGGTGTCCAGGCCCCCCGGGGTGGCGGACGGCTTGTCAGGGCCCTCGGCACCTGAGCTCGTCGCACCAGAGCCCGAAGCTGGGGGGATGGTGGGCTGCCTGTCAGGGCCCTCGGCACCTGGGCGCGCCGCACCAGAGCCCCCCGCCTTTGGAATGGGGATCCCCGCCAGATCCGGCAGATCTGCCAGGAGGGCCCCCGGAAAGGGGTTCCTACCCAGCGAGATGACCGCCTTGGCTTCGAGGTAGGAGTCCGTGAGGGACGTGAGGTCGTCCATGCTGAAATCCCTCCATGCCGTGGTCGGCTCAAAGACCCCTGTCTCAATGGCAACTCGGACCTCGCTAGGCCACGCACTGAATGGAGGCTTGATGGGCTCGAGCATTCTGGTCTCGAGGGCGCCCTTCGCTTGTCTGGCCTGGTGCTTTGCCTTCGCCTCTTCCGCAGTGGTCTGGGCCTGGAGGAGCTCCGGTGTGGGCCTCCCCCAGTCCGCGCCCAGCTTATCCAGCAGTTTCTCGCGGAAAAGGTCCAAGTCCAAATTCTTGAGGAGTTGTCCCCCATCGCCTCCTCCATCGATGGCCCCTCCTTGGAGCTCGTGGAGGACCGCCGCAGATCGCTCCACCGCTGCCACCTGGTCTGCCTTCTTTGCCTCTTCCTGGGCGATGGTGGTGGCGTTGAGCCGGGTCTGGATTTTGAAGGCCTTCACTGCCGACGGGTGGAAGGCCCTGCACTCCTGGCCCTCTTCCTTGTCGCCCGGCAACGGGGGCCTTTCCCCCATTGGGGCCGTCAGGAAATCCTCGTCCAGCTCCATGGGGCAGTTCCTGATCACCGCCCGGACCGAGGAGGGGACAAAATCCGAGAAGCTGGCCTGGTCCAGGTTCTCGCATGCCATTGGGTCGGTGGCCAGCTCGCTGACATCCACCGAGGCGCTGAGCTTGAGGTCGCGGGCCCGGTCCGTGTCAGGGCCATCGGCACCTGCGGACCGGGCCGCCGTCCAGACCGCATTGCCCTGGTCATCCACTGTCAGCTGCCAGTGCGTGCCCGCCATTTCCAGGGTGGCCAAGTTGGACGCCGTGTCGATGGGCTCCGTCTTTTTGCCGCACCCCATACACTTCCTGGCGCCCTTCTTCACCCAGGGCATGGTGCAGCAGGGGCAGATCCAGGATGTGGGCTCCTTACCCAGGGGGCGGTTCTCCAGGCCCCCATACCCCAGGCCAGCGCGCTTGCCAACCTTCTGTCCCGGGGTGCTGAGCAGGGCCTCATGCTCATACTTCATCTTGGCGATGTAGAACGCCTCCACCACGCGCTCCAGGCCCCCCTGCTTGAGTTGGGGGCCCTCAAAGCCTCTCAAGAGCCGCTGGACATCCTTGGCCTGCAGTCGTCGGAGCCTGGCGGCCGTGGTCCCATCAAAACACGGGAAGTCGCCCGCCATCTGGTCCGCACTGAATTGGTAAAGGCCCTCAGAGACTTTGAGGGCCTTGGTGAAGACGCTTCCCCCTGGCGGGGGGGCTGCGGGGTCCTCATCCCCCTCCGAGGACACCTGCGCCCTGGCCTTTTCCATAAGGTCCTGGCGTCCCTGCCACTTGGTGTCGGACATCGGGGGGTCCACCTCATCTTCCGCCAGGGGTTCCTCCATCGGGGGCTCCTCCTCGTCTTCCGCCAGGAGTTCCTCCATGGGAACATCCGGCTCTGGAGGGTCGAGAAGCTCCAGGAACGCCCCTGGGGGGCGTGTCAGGGCCTTCGGCACCTGCGCCACCCCAGGGGGGGAGTCCGCCATCAGCTCGTCCTCGGCCTTACGCTTGGCTGGGATGAGTGGGGCTTGCTCCAGCTCGTCGGCGCTGGAGAAGAACCGTTCGTCCGGTGCCTGAGGGACCTCAGCCGCCAGGACGGTCCAACCTTCTTCCTCCTTTTTCACAAGGCTTGCCAGGTACTTCGCCATGGATGCCTTCGCCTTCGCCTTAGCCTCTGCAACCGCGGCACCAGCATAGGCGGGGGTGTACATGGCTTTGGTAGGAGGGGAATGAGAAATTTCAGATTCCAAGACAAAAGGGAAGTGTCCACTTGAGCCAAAATGGTGGCCCAAGTGGATACTTACAAAGAGTCAAGACAAGCGACCACCTACGGTTAACACTTTAGCCCAGAGCGAGAGGGTGGAACAAGGAAAGAAAGAAGAAAGAGACCAAGATAGAAAGAGAAAGAAGAAACAAACAAAGACAGAAGGAGCAAGAGAGAAGGAGAGAAAGAGAAGACGAGAAAAAGAAAGAAAGAGAAAGGAAAAAGGATGCGATTCTAAGAAAGTTGTGATCGATGATGATCGAAGCCATCTCGCAACCAACATGTCGGCCCAGCGGCTTCGCTGCCGGCTTCGCCGGCTGCTCCAGGATCCGGTCCAGGCACATGAGGCTGCAGCCTCGGCGTGCGAGTTGTTCTCAAAGCCGAGGCGGCCCCAGAAAAGGAGCGGCCGGCCCAGGAAAGAAACGCGCGAGGACAACCCGAGACAGAAATCGATCGCATCCGGCTTCCCCAGCCAGCGGCGGAAGGAGAGGAAGAGGTCCGAGAGGGCCACCTCCGCCTGCAGCTCCGAATCCGGCGCGCCGCGCCGGAGGTACCTCGAGCTGCCCGCGGCGAAGCGCAAAAAGTGGGAAGGAAACACCGCAAGGAGCCAAGGGAAAAAAAATGAAGATGTGAATCAAATGTGAATGAGGCAGCCCTTCCATACCTTCAATTCTCTGTTGGTATTTACAGGGGAATCCATCTAACTGCCTTGCGTGTGAAGGATTCAAAAGATTCTCAACAATAGACCCATGCGGAATCAAACAAAAGTGCCATCTGGCCACCCCTAGACATCTCAGATTCAAGATGTGAAGGGCCAAAGCTCACTTGCCCCTTAGGGACCTGCAAATAAAAGGCGATCACCTTTTGGGGCCACGACTCAAAATGGAAAGCCAACAAGGGCACTTCAGGTCGATTCGCTTTGGGCAAGTGAGAAAGATATTGTTCAGGACTGTAGAAGTAATGTTGACCCCATATTGCTCAACCCCAATTTACTAATAAGGGGGATAAGGGGCATGTCCCGGATTTAGTGGAGAGAATCAGGCCACTTTTGGAATCAGACCACTTTTGGAGGGGCCTCCACCCCCCACCCCCTGTTTTTACAAGCTGGGGTTGGTTTTCGTATGGGGTCAACATTAGTTAGGGGCTGAAGATCCAACCAAACGGCAGTGTCTCCAAATTCAAGTGTCAGAGTTACGCAGGTTTCGGTCCCTGTTTCCATTTACCAAGGGGCCATTTTGGGTGCCATGTCCTGAGCCAAATGGCCAAGGTGCAAGCTCCAGGACCGGCGCCGGCTCTGCGGCGGCCCGAACCTACAGCTCAAAACTTGGAGGCCGACTTAATCGGGCCGAGCTCCGGCAACAAATCAAAGCGGGCTCCTGAAAAACTGCGTGCTCCGAAGAGTTCTGGGCATGACCACCTGTGGCATTCCCTCTTATCCCCTTGAAAGGGGGGGAGACCCCATATGTCCAAGGCCTTCTCCCCCCCAAAAAAAAGAAGAAGCAAAAGTGGGTGCCCTCAAAAACACCCACGCAGACATTTTCAGGACTTCACCTCCCTTTCTAAGCCCCCCCCCGAATCCCCCTGCACTCCCAGCCCCTCCGGCCCCCCCCCCCCCCCCGACCCAAGCGCGCGGCTCGTGGGCAGAGACGCAGTGGGAGGAGGCCACGAAGCCGCGGCCGCGGAAGGCTTCGTCCTGGAGGTCGATGGGGCGCCTCCATTCGTCCTCGCCACTCGAGGCGCGACTGGGCGAAAATGCCCTGAGCGGGCGGTTTCTCTTTTGCGTTCGAAAGAACTCTTGGGACTAGTTGCACCCAAAGCCCTTTCGACTGAGTCACGGCCCGAAAAGGTTGACCTTTTAATTGCAGGTCCCCAAGGCACAAGTCAGGTTGGTTTGCTTTCCACTCAACTGCCAACAGCTTCTGATTTGGAGCAATTGTCAGTTCCCCCAAGTCCCACAAGGGAATAGATCCAGCAGTTGACCCCCTTTTGCTTGGTAGTTCACGGAGAAGGACAAAGAGAGGGGCGGCCTTTCCAAGTACCTACGAGAAAGACGCGCATTGATTCATTGATCGCACTCTCCACAGTTGCCGTCCTGCTTCCGCTTGCGCCACATGTTCGCGCTGTTCTCCACGCCCAGAAACGCGAGGCCGCTGCAGCGATCCACCACGCTCAGCATGTTTGCATAGCCCCTGCCGGTGGCCTCCATCGCACACTTTCTCACACAAGCCTCCAGTACAAACCAGCCCCTTGCCCATGTTTGCATAGAAACGAGAATGAGGTGGTTCAGACAAGAGTGGTTCATTTCAGCCTGTACCTTGAAATTGTTAAGAAACACAGGCCCTCATGCAAACACCCTCAACTCCTCATCGGACTCATCCGACAAAAATGCCAACGACCAAGCCCAGAGCCCGCCCCGCGCTGTTGTGTAGCGCGTGTTTTACACCTCGCCTCCCCCTCTCCCGGTCACTGAATTTCGCGTCCAAAAGTTTGTTCAATGGACTGGTGGCTTCTATTGACACTGCCACTTCTGGAGGTTCCCTGAAAATTCGAACATGCCTCGGAACCCCTCCCAACTCCCCCTCCAAAACCCTCCACCGAACAGCCCCGGCCGTGGCGGTGTCGGTGAACTGCCCCGGCCCGTTGTTCAGCGACGAGAGGTCCACGCAGGGGTACCCCACGAAGCCCCCGTCCAGGTCGAAAGGCACCAGCAGCTTGCAGCCGCTGCGATACTCCCGGGCGAAACCTGTGGCCACCTGGTGTCGTTAAAGGGGTCCTTGTTTTCTACAGAGTAAACCCCCAAAAGGGGGGGGGTAAAAAGGATACCAAAATGAAAAACTCAACTTGTTTTTCGCTTCAGAGGGAAACCAAAGGGAAAAACACGAGTTTGGGAAAGAAATCCCCTGGAAATCGGACACACCTAAATGGGAAAGCTGAAGCTCACTGCTTCTTCTCCTAACAAACATGTTTGCAACGGGCAACCTAAAATGCAACCTTCCGCTGCTGCGGGAAAACCGGAGCTGTTCCGCGCAACCTAAAAAAAAACCATCACTGGACTCACGCCCATGCAATCCGCAGGCAGGCATCCAATCCAGCGGTGCCTCGGGAAGGTTGCGACATGATGGCCTTAGGGCCGTGGACAGCAACATCCGCCGGGAAAATGAGACTAGATCACATCAACTGGGCCAGGTTGGAGAAATTGAGAGGACCGCCCCTAGGAAAGCAAGGCTTCGCCTCCGAGGCATCCGTGAAGATGTACTGGACGTTCCTGTCAGTCGGCACGCCCAGCCCCATCCAGCCCCACGATGGCTGGTGTTTTTGGAGCTTAATATGTGTCAGGGAGCCGCCCCCCCCCCCAAAAAAAAAAGAGGGAAACCACCGCGGAATCGGAAAGCCCAAATCCCCACTACCGGAATTGCACATGCTAAGCGGCCTGAAGGCATTGGCGAGGTAGCGGCACTTGTCCACGTTGGATTCGCAGATCCACACCAGCTCCTTGGCTCGATATCGGGTCGTATCTGGCCACTCAACCCAAGAACCTTCGCCGCAGCAACGTCCCACCAAGCAACCCCCTCCAACCTCCGTCGGACCATGGCCACTCCCAGACTGAAGGGTCCCAACAACCCTTCCAACCCAGGGCCTTCCCCACTGCGTCCCACCCAACCTCCAACCCCTGCAACCCATCACCGAAGGGCTATCTCCAGGTCCTCCCCCAGCTCCCGCAGCGCGCTCCTCAGCGCATCCGCGGCCATCTCAGCAGTGCCCCAGCCCGTGTACATGGAGAACAGCCGCACCCGGCCTCAGAGCCATCTTCATACGCCCACCCACATGGCTTGACCGCACCCGGCCTCAGAGCCATCTTCATGAAATACGCCCACCGGCACGGCTTGAGCGCATGGCATGGCCAAGGCGACAAGTTTGGACAATCGACCCCAAGGTGGCCACCAAGGCCCACAAGCCATCCGACGCCTCGCTGAGCGCCGCGCGCTTCGCTCTGCCCAACGCCTTCATCGCCGCCAGGACCTGCGGCCTCCGCTGCAGGCCCCAGCGCGCGAAGCCCAGCACCGAGGGCGTGGCCATGGGCGCGCCGTCCAAACCGCCCCTCGCGGTCGAAACCGGGGCCAAGCGCCAAAGGGACCCGGTCCGGGCGTGACTTCCGCCGCCCGAGCTCGGCAAGCTCTAATCTTAAGTGTGCTGGGCAGTTGCTTGGTTGGGTTGAAGCCGTGGGCACACTCAAAACGGTTGAAATCTAGGCGCTGGCAGGAAGCCTATGCACGCACCTGTTTTCTGCCCAAGCACTACAAAAATTGAACTTGAAATTGTGCCTCCCTTCGGCGTCCTTTTGAATGCCAACCAAAAGGGGGTTGCCTCACCATTTTGAGAAACCGCCAAATGTTCCATCGAAGCTGGGGGTCAAAAATATGTACCCAAAATGAAACGCTGGTAAATGGAAACATGGACTAAAACCTGCGGTCCATATCCTATTAATTTTGACCCCTAGCCAAATGTTCCAAACCTAGCTGAGCCTAGCTGTGTCTCCCGCGCCTCTGCGGGGGGGTGTCATCCCGGCCACGCTTCATGCGACCATGGCGCCAGCACTGGCAGGCTCAGACATGGGCGGCATGCGGAGAACACACGGCACCATGAAGCCTTGAAATCATTTGGAGAGTGATCCGGAGGTTGCTCCCTTTCCCTTCGCATCAAAAAAACAGCCGCTTCGAGGTTCGATCTCTGGAAAAAGAATGAGGAAGCTACCCCGAAAAGGGTGGTTGATGTTGCCCACGGAAAACTCACAGGGCGGCGAAATTCACTGGCCGTAGTAGTGAAAGGCTCGGGTGCAACGGCCAACTCTCTTCCTTCCGGCTGCACACCTTTCGGGAGCCACGCTAATCAAACGAGGCCTGCACAGATATCCTTCTCAGCTACCAGTCTCCACGCTTGGGCAACTCACAGGCATACCTCTTCAAAGCCGCTCACGGCTGCAGCGCCCATACAGCAAGCGCAAGAAGCGCTCGACTCATGCAAAAGGACGACATGGGTGTGGGTCAAAAATAGGTACCCCAAATGGCACCCTGGAAAATGGAAACAATGACTAAAGCCTGCGGTCCCCTGGTGGTTGAATTTTGACCCATACCCAGCTGCTCAAAGCGATTGGGCTTCGGCGCCACGCGGCTAGGCCCCCGCGCATGCTCGGCGGCGGCGCCTGAGCCGGGCCAAGTTTCAAAGCCGAGTCGCGCCCGCGGGGCCAGAAGTGAGAGCCCACTGGCCACACGGCTTGACCTGCCCCAAACAAATGGCCGTGGGTCAACACCAATGGTACCATTTTGGGGTAGGTGAATCCACCACCCATTTTAGAACCTATCTTAGTGGTTGGATTGAATCGGATGTTCACTGGGGGATAACCGATTCGGATTTTGACCCACAAGTCCAACAAGTCAAACCCGAGCTGCCCATTTCGCGGGATCCGGCCCAAGCCCGGAATCGGAGCACGTCCAAGGCCCGGGCGTGCAAGCATCGCCCCTGCCACTCGGGCCAGCGCCAGCTGCCCGGCATCCACCTGGCCGAAGTGAGACAAGGAGGGGGTCTCATAGGACTCGGACCCCTACAAATGGATGGCGTCCTTTTTGGGTTTAAAGGTGGCAGTTCCAGTGGAAAAAAAAACATGGCACAATATGGCACAGATTCCATGCCTCACCTTGTGACTTCAACAACTTGGCTGGTGCATGCACGCCGGCATCAGAGCAGGTCCTCTGGGAAGGGGCGGTACATCAATCAGGGACTGGAGGATGTAAATCCGCGGCGATTGCCCACTTAAAACCATCCAACAAAGACCCGTAGTGTTTTTGTTTTGCCTTTTGAAACACAGGCAAATGTATGGAATGGAGGGAGGCCCTGTCTCTTGGCTGCCCTGCGCCGGACTCGGATTCCAGAGCGCTGTCCACTGCCATGAGGGCCTGAGCATGGCTTGCTGGTGCGATAGGGAATGGCCCAATGGCCAAGTCTGGAATGACCTTCTTCCGGGTTCAGGGAATGAGCCGGTGCTTGGGGAATGCACCGGTTTTGCGGTTTTGGGGCGTTCCTGGGAAACCATCGGGGATTGTTTGTAGGGGGTCCTGCCTATCGACCAAGCCAGTCAGAGCGCCCCTCTCCCCCAACGCAGGTGACCCTCCAGGCCACAAGGCGTAGCGGCGACATTGCACCTAGGCAAAGACTGCAACTCCCAGTCCCGTGACTCTTTCAAGCTTGGTACGTCTTTTTTTAGGGTACCCGGTACCCCCAAGAAAAAAATGGCTAGGGGGCACCCCGTGATTTCGTTTGAAACCCACCCCAAATAAGGGTACCATCACAAAAAGGACACCAGGTTCTTTTGGTTCACCGGTCCCACGGTCTCGACCTCCTCCGGCTCCGTCCGGCCTCGCTCCACGCCGCAGTCTCCGCGGTGGCGCCAGAGGCACGAAGACAAAACCGGGCCTCGAGGTGAGGCCGTGCCATCGGCCACATGCCGTGCTGAGGTCACGTGGAACGTGGGGGGCCGTGCAAAAAGAGACAGCCTTCGGATGCTGACACCAAAAAAAAAAAAAACATCTGGCGGGTAGCCGTAAGCTGCACGAAAAAGCTGCCTTGGCACCTGGCACGCTATGCGAAAGGAATTGAGACAGGCATCCTGGGGCCTGTGCAGCTCTGAGAATACAAAGCCTCAGCGAGGCTCTGAAGCTGAACGTTCAGCTGCGGCTGAATCTCCAGTGCGCGAGCAAACAACAATATGTCCCTTTGCCGTCAAGCTGAGGTCGGCTCAAAAAGGAGCCATCCCCTGCAACTGGAACAGGACAAAACTGGGCCCAACCTGCGCACGGTCACTGCTGTCAAAAACACCCGGCTTCCCTTTCTAGACTTGCACCCTTCGACGAGCATGCATTGCATATGGTTTGGCTTGGTCAGGCTGCCAAACATCTAGGTCTCTGCTGGCCAGACCCCAGGTCAGACGAAGGGGAAAATCGAAACTGAACAAAAAAAACGGGCCCAAGGCTGCAGGTTCCAACCATGCCTCATAGTCTCACTTGCCCAAAGGACCTGGAAATATAAGGTTAATCTTCTGAGGCCATGACTAAAAATGGACGAAACCGGAGCAACCAAAAGACCAGGTCGACTTTGCAACTGAGTGATAGGTCTGGGGAAAGCAAACAGCCGACGCCGGGGCGCCGCGCTGCACCCCGTGCGCTCCCCACCCGCCCGGCATCGCTGGCGAGCCTTCGGGCTCTTTGCCGAAGTTGGCATCCAGGGGCTGCTGCTTGAGCATCTGGGGAGGCCGTGCAGAGCATGGCACGTACGGCCCGAATGTGGGTCCTTTGGGAACGCCCCAAGCGCCCCAAAGGGCCACGTGCCCAACCAGAGGCCCAGGCTGGCAGCAGAGTGCTGTACAGCAATCGCGGGCCGTTTGACCCGGAGGGACTGACCTCAGCGTCTCGGATTGGGCTGACGTGTTGTGATGTTGTGTGTTGATTAGTTGGTTTTTAGGTGTGGGCGTGGCGTTGTTGTTTTTGTTTGTTTTTTTTGTTGTGTTGTGTGTGTGTTCTGACTTTGTTCTCCTAAGCTGTAGGCTTTGCGGGGGGATCGGCGACACAGCTCGCAGTGGCACGCCCGAGCGTGTGTCCCGCCAATGGAACAAAGTGAGCGCACGCATGCAAACATGCACACAAACCGCATCTACATTTGCACGCATACAACTCCACACACA
>CAUJNA010001310.1:0-50000 GCA_963377175.1 Effrenium voratum | reverse complement strand
TTTTCACAATAGGGCATGAAAACCGTTACGCGCTGCGTTGTACAAACATGGTTCAATGAAAGGCCTTCCATCCCCGTGGTCACAGGCCTACTCACCTTAGAAAAGGGAGTACTGAAAAAAATGGTCCCCAAAGGTCGGCGGAGCGATAAAAAGAAACGGATCAGTAGTCTGTGGAGCCCTCCGCTCCCTTTCCCGCGAAATCCGTGAGAGAGCAAGGATAAATCGGTCGAGATGATGTTCCAAGAATGCAAGGATACGCAAGAGCGCGCCCCTGGATGTTGACGTGGGGATACAGCAATATCTCGCCAGTGCTGGTGCCCCTCCCCGTAATTACGCCCGGCAAGTTGACAGCCTCAAAATGAATTAGCCTCTGAAATGGCGGTTGCTAAGCGCAACCACCCCCACAACCAATTTGGCGAAGCCCTCAACATGTTCACTGCACAGAGCCCACCTTGACAAGACGAGGCCCCGGCGTGCCGCACGTCACACGCCGACACGGCACATTACATAAAACCTCAGGCTGGCAGATCTGGGCTTTGAATCTCTTCTGGGACTGTCAAAACCCTTTGCTGATGCATTCATATATGTATATACATAAGTTCACATGTACATGCATGCATCATATACATATATATATATAAATATCTCTCTCGCTCTCTGCCGTTGCGTCCATTGGGTCCAGAGGACTCAGCAAGGCAACGAAAAAGGGTAGGCCCACCGATGTTCAAAAACACCGACAACGCGAAGCCTGGCCACAGCAAAAGAGCTTAATTCTGATATGTTTAAAAAAAAAAAAAAGCTGGCTGTTCTTCCCTTATGAAACGCACACAGCTTCGCAGCTTCCTTTTTGCCCGCTGCCATTTCTCCCTTTCCCCCCTTTCCATTTCTCTCGCTGCCTGTGCCGCCCCGCCAAGGGGCACTGCCTCACTGGCTGCTCGGGGCGCGGCGCCTGAAGCACAGAGTCGAGCGCGCAAGGATGGCTCCTCCTTTGGCTCACATGTCTGTTGAGGGAATTTTGAGGGGGTTTGAGGGGGTTTGAGGGGGTTTGAGGAGGTTTGAGGAGGTTTGAGGAGGTTTGAGGGGAAAAGCCACTCAGAAAAGTTCTTGGAAAAGTGACTCCAAGGCTGTGGGCACACATGGGCCATCCAGTTGGAGCCCATGCCACATCTTTTGCCTTGAGCGCCTGCCTTGCCGCAGTGGCGCACTGGGTGATACCTGACGACGGTGAGGGGGCAATCCGCATCATCCCCTTGACCGAGGAAAAGGTCTTCTTCCAAACCCGGCGCCTTTGTGGGATCCCAGTTGAGCAGAAAAGAGAAGTCCACTCCACCCCACCCCGCAAGCCAAAAGCCAAGGGCCAGCCCATTGGCTTCCAGCGATTTGAGCCGCGGGGCTGCAGGCCGTCACCGGTGTTCACCACGGAGAGGGTGAAATCCTCATCCGTGAGGTGCCGGACCTGAGGTTGTGTCACGCTGGCTCACAAAAACGAAAACGGGCTGAGGAACTCGCGGAAGTCGCCAGCTTGTTTTGTTTCCTTTTCCCAGTGCTCTCAAACTTGAGAGGCTCGATCTGGCTTTTTTTGAGGGGGGTTCTTTCAATTCGAACCACAGTCCGGAAAGACTGAAACCACATCAGGCACACCCCTGGCCTTTTGGCCCACGGATCTCCCAGCCGACTCACGAGGCGCCGGCCAGCACGATCAGCAGGAAATGGCCTCCGTCCTCGCCTTCCGCCTGCACAGGGTTTTTGTTCACAGGCGTCCGGCAACACAGCCTCCCACCTGCTACAAATCAAACATGCACCTGGGGGCTTCGCACCACATCCGCCACTCACAGCCATTCACCTCTGGGCCATATGGCACCAGAAGCGCGGCCATGCCGGCCTTGTCCTGCCAGAAGCGCTTCAGCCAGCCGACAGGCCTCAAGACAGCCAGGTGCAACAAAACGACTTTTCCAGTCGTGCTTCACTCCGTGTGTTGGGTCCCCCCCCATGAGACCATCAGTCATGGACTTCCGGCATGGACAAGCAAGATGAAGCAAGCACAACGTCCAAATGGGCAAATCTTTCTTCACGCTCCCAAAGCATGGGGCCTCAAATCCAATCTTCGACACCTTCTCATCCCTCCCGTCCAAGCGGCACCCAGGCAATGCCGCCAGGAGGGAGTGCCTGGCCAAAACTGCCGGCACCGGGTTAGATTAGGTTTACTCGGGGGCTGGTGACAAGCTTTACAAGGCCCCACACAGGAACCGGCATCATCAAAGAACCCACGCAATCTCGGCTTCGAGAAGAGCTGGAGCCCTGCACTCCCTCAATCCCTCTGAGCCAAAAGTTGCTTCAGGCGCTCCCTTGCGACCGCTTCAACTCGTTGAGCTGGGACATCGCTATGATCTGAGCCCATTTGGGTGTGGCTCAAAATTAAACAGGTTGGGTTACGCAGGTTTTGGTCTTACCAGGGTTCCATTCTGGGTGCCGGTTTTTTGAGCCGCAGCCATTTCCAGCCTTCGAATGAATCACCAGCGTGCGGAGGAGGGGCAGCAGCCTGGGCGCAGCCAAAGGAGGTGCCTTTGGCCTGCGGCTTTTCGGAATTTGTACACTTTTCACAAGGAACCGAACAGGGACCAGTTACTAAAGTTGCCCGGTCCCTTTCAAAGGAAAATTTGGTCCAAACCAGGACCCCCGCGAACCTCAGGTTCCAGGATTCAAACTATAAACCAGTCCACTGGATTGCGCTTGCGCAATCATTGAAAAATTAACAAACTCCTTTGAGCTTTTTTTCCCCTCCGAGGAGATGGAATCCCCAATGTGTTCTCCACATGGCTTCACGCCTACAGGTTCCTGTACGCGTTCGCCCTTTGAAGACGCGTGAAACCCCTCAATGAAGAAGCCCGACATTGCTTTGGGATGGTAAAGGGAACCCCTGATTCGTCAACTCCTGGATGATTGTTAGGGGGGTCCCGTTTAATGGGACGGGTTTATTCATCTGAGGTCAACAAGAACTCAACACTAATCATGTAATCCTCCCGCAGGACAACTGCCACTTTCCCCGCTGTACAAACAAACGGGTAGCACGTGTCGCCATCTCCCTCCTGGAAGGCTTTGATTCTGCAAAAACTAGCAGCCCTCTTTGAACACATGAGGAGAGTGCGATGCATTCCCCGAGGGCCCCGGCTTCTCTTTGAGATTCTGGGCGTCCTGCATAGTGGCTGCCGTGTATGCTTCACGGCAAGGACTCGCAAACGCCCTCAGGTATAACTGCAATAGTCGGAGCAAAATATGATCAGAAAAAAAAAAGAAAAAAAAAAAAAGATGTTGCATTCACCGGGGACAATCTTATTCAACCTTCAATTTATTCTGTTCCCTGTCCCAACGCAGCGTGTGGCTCACGCATCCCGAATCCGCCGGGCGGATGCCATTTTTGACCCGACGCCTAGCAGCCTAGCACTAGCCTCAGGTCCGCCCGTCAGGATCTCTTCTTCACCTCTGTCTCCTTCACCTTCGCCTGCCGTTCGATGAATCCAGCCCAACTTTGGAGGGTGGAGGCATCCCCGAGGGGTGGTAACCCTGTTCTTTTCCCCGGTACTCTTGGGGCATTGGATCAATGAAGCCGCGATTTTGCAGCAGCAAAATTCTCCCCCGGTGCCCTATGCTTGTGCTCCGGTGCTTTTTTGAGGTCATGTTCACTTCACATTCTTGCCCCAGAATTTGACGACCGCTTCCTCCGGGGCCTTAGGTTCTTTGGGTTCACGCCAATTCTGGCCGGGAAGCACCAGGCACCAGGCCCTCGCCCAAGCCCATGTTTCCGGCTAAAGTGAATTCGAAAAGAACGAATTCGCAAGGAAGGGGAGGCTCGGAGGGGCGTTTTCTTGCTTGGCATCACCAGTTGCCTCATAATGATTGCTTGGCCAAAATCCGCGAATTGAGAAAAGCGGCTAATGTGGTTCTATGTATATGTGTATTGTTAACCCCCCCCCCCCCCAACAACAAAACAAACACGTGCGAACCGAGCAGCCTGGGTGCGGCAACATCGGCGCCGGCAAAGAAGGATCAGACACCTCGGATTTCTAAGGGACGAGCAGGAACAGGCCTTGATGCACAACTGCGTCTTGCAACACACATGCAAAAAGCGTTGCTGGCAGTCAGTCAGTCAGTCAGTCAGTCAGTCAGTCAGTCAGTCAGTCAGTCAGGCAGGCAGTCAGTCAGTCAGTCCGTCCGTCCATCCATCCGCCAGTCAGTCAGTCAGTCAGTCAGTCAGTCAGTCAGTCAGTCAGTCAGTCCGTCCATCCATCCGCCAGTCAGTCAGTCGTCAGTCAGTCAGTCAGTCAGTCAGGCAGTCAGTCAGTCAGTCCGTCCATCCATCCGCCAGTCAGTCAGTCAGTCAGTCCGTCCATCCATCCGCCAGTCAGTCAGTCAGTCAGTCAGTCAGTCAGTCAGTCCGTCCATCCATCCGCCAGTCAGTCAGTCAGTCAGTCAGTCAGTCAGACAGTCAGGCAGTGAGTCAGTCCGTCCATCCATCCGCCAGTCAGTCAGTCCGTCCATCCATCCGCCAGTCAGTCAGTCAGTCAGTCCGTCCATCCATCCGCCAGTCAGTCAGTCAGTCAGTCAGTCAGGCAGGCAGGCAGGCAGGCAGTCAGTCCGTCCATCCATCCGCCAGTCAGTCAGTCAGTCAGTCAGTCCGGTCAGTCAGTCAGTCAGCCAGTCCGTCCGTCCATCCATCCGTCAGTCAGTCAGTCAGTCAGTCCATCCATCCGTCAGTCAGTCAGTCAGTCAGTCAGTCAGTCCATCCATCCGTCAGTCAGTCAGTCAGTCAGTCCGTCCATCCATCCGTCAGTCAGTCAGTCCGTCCATCCATCCGCCAGTTAGTCAGTCAGTCCATCCATCCGTCAGTCAGTCAGTCAGTCAGTCAGTCAGTCCGTCCATCCATCCGCCAGTCAGTCAGTCAGTCCATCCATCCGTCAGTCAGTCAGTCAGTCAGGCAGTCCATCCATCCGTCAGTCAGTCAGGTCAGTCGTCAGTCCCATCCGTCAGTCAGTCAGTCAGTCAGTCCGTCCATCCATCCGCCAGTCAGTCAGTCAGTCCATCCATCCGTCAGTCAGTCAGTCAGTCAGTCCGTCCATCCATCCGTCAGTCAGTCAGTCCATCCATCCATCCGTCAGTCAGTCAGTCCGTCCATCCATCCGCCAGTCAGTCAGTCAGTCAGTCAGTCAGGCAGGCAGGCAGGCAGGCAGTCAGTCCGTCCATCCATCCGCCAGTCAGTCAGTCAGTCAGTCAGTCCGGTCAGTCAGTCAGTCAGCCAGTCCGTCCGTCCATCCATCCGTCAGTCAGTCAGTCAGTCAGTCCATCCATCCGTCAGTCAGTCAGTCAGTCAGTCAGTCAGTCCATCCATCCGTCAGTCAGTCAGTCAGTCAGTCCGTCCATCCATCCGTCAGTCAGTCAGTCCGTCCATCCATCCGCCAGTCAGTCAGTCAGTCAGTCCATCCATCCGTCAGTCAGTCAGTCAGCCAGTCAGTCAGTCCATCCATCCGTCCAGTCCAGTCAGTCAGTCAGTCCGTCCAGTCAGTCAGTCAGTCCATCCATCCGTCAGTCAGTCAGTCAGTCAGGCAGTCCATCCATCCGTCAGTCAGTCAGTCAGTCAGTCCGTCCATCCATCCGTCAGTCAGTCAGTCAGTCCGTCCATCCATCCGCCAGTCAGTCAGTCAGTCCATCCATCCGTCAGTCAGTCAGTCAGTCAGTCCGTCCATCCATCCGCCAGTCAGTCAGTCAGTCCATCCATCCGTCAGTCAGTCAGTCAGTCAGTCCGTCCATCCATCCGTCAGTCAGTCAGTCCATCCATCCATCCGTCAGTCAGTCAGTCCGTCCATCCATCCGTCAGTCAGTCAGTCAGTCAGGCATGCAGTCAGCCGGTCAGAGCCAGTCGCCAGGTTGGTCGCTCGCTCGGTCGTTCCGTCAGGCATTCAGTGAACCAGCCAGCCAGCGAGTGGACGAGTGGGCGGGTAGTCTGGTGCTCGCTTTCTGTGGGCCAAATTGCGGATTTGCGGATGCCGTCTCAAGCAGCCTCACCAATTGGCAGGTCTCATTCGAACCAAGCACGTCTCAGTGGCACGTGCATCGGAACAAGGTGCTGTATCGGCTGCTCTGTGCAGCCGATAAAGCCTTTCATTGCACCAATACTGTGATAAATGCCGTGAGTGGGCGCTGCTGCCCCGACAGCTTCTTGCAAGCACCTGATCTGCCTTCCCAAATGGCAATCCCGCCAATAACCCAGAATGTCAGGACAAGTGTGCCATAAGCGGAATCTTGGTGCTCTAGTCTACTGCAGGGCTTGCCACTTGCAAAGAACTTCTTGAAAATGCTGAATTGTAGCAACTGAAAACGCTGCTCAGCTGCGAGAGGAATGCTGCCAAGAGGCACGATACATCCGAGCAGGAGCGCGATGACCAACAACAAGAGCCACCTTGCAGATCCGGGTCTTGGATAGATCCCCGCCAAGACCGAATATACCCCAGCAAAACACAAGAAAAAAACAGAAGTCAAGCAAGCCATGCTTGGGCGCAGCTTAAGTTCCCTGCGCATTCCAAGGGTTTTCGGGACCCCCCACAAATGTCCCGACCGAAGCTTGCGGCGCTCTCCCGAGCGAAAGGTCAGTCCCCTCGTCGCTCGCCAAGGCGCCCCAGGATCTTGGGCATCCACAGCTGCAGCGGGTGGTCTGGGCTGAGCCGCAGCGTCTTCAGCAGCGCCTTCACGCCTGCGTGAGCCAAACCAGAAAGATGTGAGGGGCACACCAACAGCTTGGGGCACCCGTGAGAGAGGTTTGGGGTGGACGAGGTGCCGAAGTGTGCCGCAAAAACGTGGCAAGCCAAGTGATCAACGGATTGGGATGAGAACTCTCCCTCCATGTCCTATGCTCCCGGATATGGCACGAGGCCCAGCAGCCGCACACTGCTGCCAAGGGGCCAAATTTCACCAGGCCTCGGATTCAAAAGCTGCACCTTGCAGAGAGCTGACATCAAGACCCTGTAATCAACCGGAAAAAAAAGTGCACTTGGGAGGCACAACTCGAAACTTCTCCAGAGGATCTCCCACTTCTTGACGCCCCAACACTACCCCACAAATCTCCGCGAGACGCCCACCCCCCGAATCAGCCATCAGCCATCATGACCTCCGAACTCCGAGGCCCGGGCTTCGCAGCCAGTAGTGACTCCGCACCACAGACCCCACCTAGAACGGCCCAGCACAAAGGTCCGGACATGCCATGGGTCACAGTGCGATCCTGTTTCACTCACAGGCACTCCCACCCACGAGTGCCTGGAAGATCCAAACATTTCCTCAAGCGACCCTTCTTGGTGCCCATGGCAACGTGACAGTTTCGAGACCAAACTTTGGAGGGCACCGGCCCAAGCGGGAAGTCGAAGGTCCGGGCAAAGTCGAAGATGTCCTTGGCTGGTTCTTTGTGATATGCGTACACCTGGGCATGTCTGTTTGAGGGTACCTCCTTCTTTGGTGGATTTAAAAAGCAAACCCAGACGCTCCAACCTGAAAACGAGTCACCCACCTGAATCATTTACGGCTCATTCGGTCATGCGCATCAAACCTTGGGTACCTAATGAAACCTGGGGGCCAATCATTGGCTTCGGGTCAGGTCCATTTCGCCGAGCCACATCCCTGTCGAAGGCCCAATGTTGATACTGCAGCTGGCCTTTCCTGAAGAGCAGAACCGCGGGAATCCGCTGGACCCCGAACTCCTTCTGCAGCTCCAGGTCCCTCAGCATGAATCCCATGGTCTCCGTTGGTGTGCAAGATTCCAACCGAAGCTGCTAGCCGCCCCACCCCAAATCACCCACCAATCCAACGCCTCCAAAGTCAAACTTCGAACAAGCCAGGTGTGTTAAGACTGAAATTTCGCCGCCTCCAGAATACTCCAGAAACTGGCTGGCTGGATTGCTGTGAGTCTGCATGTATGTACACCCATGTACATGGCTGTGGCGCCAAAAAAAACACGGAATCCCGAAATGGCTTGCCCTGGCAACTGGAAACATGGGAACCAAAACCTGCGGTTTGCCCCTCCGATCGTTTCATTTTGAGAACCACACCCACACGGCGCTCGCTCGAGCGCTCGCTCGGCGCTCGCTCGAGCGCTCGCTTGGCGCTCGCGAAACGCGGCCCGAGGCGCCGGGTCTGCGCCAGGACCACCCGCGAGTTTGCGAGCCGCAGATCCTGGGCCGCCGCCAGGTACCCAGGGCCCAAGTCCCGGCCTCGCGAGTCACGCGCCCACCCAACGGGACAACGGGAGTCGGCTTTGTGTCATGCAAAGCGCCACAAAAGCCATAAAAAGACTATGGGAAATATGTGGCCAAATCTGAAACGTATGGTTTTAAGACTTTCCTGCTGGTTGTCTGGAATTCAGAGTGTCCAGGTCAGATAATGTGGGGCCTTTCCTTGGATCGTTACCTGACACAACCAATGTCAACCATTCGCATGGGATTCTTGCAGAGTGGGCGTTCACAGGGGGATGCGCACCAACCCAAGCGAAGGATAAAATCGCTGGTTGCACACAGCGAATCAGCGCATGATGAAAGCTCCCCAAATGGCTGGTTGTTGAGGGCGCCCTTGTTTGCCCATGGGATTGCCAAACCGACAAAATAATGTGTTTGGAAAGTGTCTGTGCGGGGTTTCAGCGGGCAGGGCAAGAGAGGCCAACAGCCCGCTGCTTTCTATGCGAGCCCAGCACAGTCCTGGGACAAGTCCGTCTGAACAGCTTGCCAAGTTGCACCTGCTGTCCTTGCTCTAGAAAGAAGTCGACTCTTCTGCGCAAGCTACGATAGTTAGCATTCATAGCATGGTCTACCCTGCAAACTGTCAATTTGTCTGCAATTCTTACTATAGTTCCAGAAGCTGAATTAAAGGATCCAGAGCTCGTTATACCCCCAGGTGAGCTCGCTACAAAATAGGCAGGTGTGTGCAGATCTTGCCGTTCCCCCCTGCAAAAACTGGCCAAAAGGCCCACGCCACGTCTTTGGCTTGGGAGAAGCTGCGCTGAGGTTTGGGCAAGCTGCAGTAGACGCACCAGTCCTGGTAGAACTTCACCAGCAAAACCTACGTGTCACTTGCTTGTTGCGAGAGATGCAGGGAATGAGACATGGAATGACCCCGATTTAAACCATCCATCCTATGGTATCCTTTATTCCGGAATCCTCAGGTTCATTCCCACATTCCCTACCGAGCAGCAGAAAGCTTGCCCTTTCTGGAAAAGCGGCCTCCATCCCCAGCGTTCGTATCGGGCTTGTTCAGATCGTCCCCGAACGGGGGCCGGATTCTTTCGAGCAACGGGTGAGTCCATTGGATTCGTGTTCACTACATATCGTTTCCTGAGAGCCATTGCTTTCCCCAGCAAAAGGCTTGACGAGTAGACAAATGGATTGCATGAGTCAAGGGCTAGGCTGCATTGGCGAGGGTAGGGAATGAAGACAGAAACGATCCCAAGACATGGTTCGATCCACTTGTCTTCATCGTTTCTGAGGCTCGTTTCTGACAGTGAGAGCCGGGAGGAAGGAAAGGCTCGTAGTTCCTAAGTTTGCGAGCCGTACAACGGAGAGTGTAAAGAGTCGGATAGACAAGAGATAGAATGGAGAGAGAAAGAGATGGGGGGCATCTCTCTCATTCAAATCGTTCATCCACGCTTCCATGAACTCGCTGGGAACGGCATCTCTTCATCCCATTCTGCGCTCTTCATCTCTCACATGACCCTTCCCTTCAAGCCCCTCCACACCCAAAAAAAGGCAAGGAAGGGACACCTTTCTGTCATAGCGGGAAAATGCTCGAAGGAACAGTTGGGCAACAGCCATGATGAACTGACCTACGAATCCAGTCTTTCCTCTTCCCTTGACTTCGTAGACATCCGCCTGCCCCCCCAGAAAGCTTGCTCATCCAATACACATGGAATGAATATTGGAATGATTTATATATATATATATGCACTAAAAAACAAAACTCCGGCTGGTGGTTTCCTTTATTCGGGAATCCCCAAGGTTCTTCCCACCTCCCCTCCAAAAGCGATCGGTTTCATGGGTGGCCACCCGTCAACTTGTGGGCACCCTACTCAGCACCAGCCGATTTTAATGGGTTTCCAAGTCAACTTGTGGGGAAAGCTTCAGCACGTCAAATCCCCGGGCCCCGGCCTCGTGTTTCTCCAGCGCCTCCGCCAGCGTCGGCGCCTCGGCTTTCGACAGCTCCGCCACCTCGCCCAACGCCTCGCGGAGCGAGGCGTTAGCAAGCGCTCCGCGGGACCTGTCCCGTCAGAAACAACTGACCCTGGCGGGGCTTGGCTTGGGATGGTTTGGATGTGGGAAGCATTTTTGTGGACTGGGGATTCTGAGAAAAATGGCTCCTTGGAATGGACCCTGGGCCACCTGACTTTGTGAAGGGACTTCGAATTGCAATGATCAGCTTCCGTGTACTTGATGGTTTGGATGGTGGTTTGGTGGTGGAGGGGGTTCCCATTCCCCCTCAACCACCAATCCAAACCAGCAATGAACCCCCAAGAGTGGTTTGGTGGTTAAGCTCCCCTCCGAAAGACCCAGCACCGGAACCAGAAAGCCACGCACGCCGCGAAAAAGGACCACCGCGCCTGGGCCAGGCCAGCCACCAGCCACACAAAGACCCGCGCGCCCATGGCTCAGCGTGGATTGCGGAGCTTCGGGCGCAAGCTGCAAGCCTGGGCGTATTGTGCACTGGGTGTGGATGTGGCGACCCGGCCGCGATCCTGATTTGAGAACGCGCTGAAGCGGCCGACATGCAGAATTTGCACTCCAGCACGACAGGGATCCTTAGATTATACACCTGAACATTGCCTTGTTTTCTAGTGGCTTCCTTTTACTTTGGTGGAAAAAGCCATGATTCAACTGGTTGCAAAATGTATCTTCAAGGAGCCCTGCACAAACTCGCAACAATACGGCCTCGTCAAGATCGCGGAAGGCTCTTGCGCCGCTTCCTCCCCTCGGCCCCCGTCCTCTGCGCAAACCTCCAGCAAGCACCGAGCAAAGGCATGGCCTCACCGAGCAAAGGCATGGCCCCCAAGCAGCATTGATGCTGTGCTTTCCGGCTTGCGGTGAACTTCAATGAATATTTAGGAGGCGTGTATTCTGCGGCGCTCTGAAGAGCAGGTTCTCTGAAGCAGGCGTGCCACACTCTATGTCTCTATCATGTGTGCCCATCCCTGGAAAGAAGAACGCAGATTCGTTAGGCCCTGGCAGTCCGCTGCAGCTTTCGCCACCTGCGGCACCTTGCCGTCCGGCTCCTGATCGCTATCGCTCACGTGGCACCATGCAAATGACCGGGGGCAAAGCTCGAACTCGGTCTCGTAAGAATTTATTGGCAGCCTGACTTCCCCGTTCTTGCCTTTCTTGAGGAGTCTCTATTCCTTGAGCAGTTTGCGTGGTTTGCTTGCCTCCACTGGCGTAACCACGCACCCTTGCCCCAGAGCCTCCCGGGCCCAGCGAGCCAGCAGAGTGCTAGCAATGGCGAGCGTCTCCTGGCACTTACATGATTGACCTGCCACCAGGAGAAAAACTCAATGCATGCCTTGGAAGGTTTACCGGTTCATTTGGCGGCATCAGGGCATCTTTAAGCCTCCAGCACCACCCCCCACGGCCAGGGTCAGAAGCCTCCAGGATCGCTAGGCTTGGACATCCTTGGCCACCCGAACCCACAGCAAGCATTAATTACACTCGTGTCCACTAACATGGAACCAGCGGCTCCTTTCCACGGAAAATAGTCTCCAAAATCCCTCAGTCAGGTTCCATGGCAACGTGGAAAAAAGGGTATTTTGTCATTGTCAACACGAACGTGCGAGACCACAAACCTGCCACCGCTTGCCCCGCACCACCAATCGCAGCGACTCAAGTCTTTCAGGCGCGGACTCTCTGCTGCCAGGGCGAGCTCCGGCCCTACCATCGGGCTCACTCGCTTCCCTAACCCCACGGAGAGCCATTGACGCGTGAGGGGCGGAGCTTGCAACCTGCTCCAGCCAATCATTCGGGCCCTACCCACCCGAATTGTTCAAACAGCCTTATGGCCTAGGTTCTACCAATCTTCCTGGGAGGGGGGGGAGGCTGGATTCTCCCAGGCCACCGCACGGCAGGCATAGCGCATGAAACACTCAGCGGTAGGCGACACGGGCGCGAGCGTGGCAAATCTGCAGGCTCCCCCTCTGGGCGAAGCACGTGCAGGCACTCTATCGATGGGCTCCACCTGGCATCCAGGAATTCGGTTCCACATGTCCGCGAAGTCAACCCTCAAACAGTTTCTGCAGGCAGCTCGAGTCCAGCCACGCCCATTTGAAACCAGAGGTGCCAGCACAGCGCGCCCAAGAATCCCAGACACCGCCATCCGGCACCTCCCCGCCTCACGCTTAGGGTCCAGCAGATCTAAGGCGGCATTCACCTCCGAGAGTGGTCATTACAAACACGTCTGCGCCAGATCATACGTGGAAGGAAGAAGTGAGAACAAAAGGCGCTTGGGGTGCATTTCAGGTCGCACTTCCCACGTCTACCCACCAGTCCGCCAGGCGCGCCTCCGCCGAGCGTCCTCCGAAGCGCGCCTGCCTCGGCGGGTTCAGAAGCTCCCCTCTGGGTGGCTAACATGTCCACAAGTCCACAAGAACAAGGGTTTCGAACCACCAATCCAAGCCACCCTTTTAAGGGAAAAATCCGAGGCTCGGAGTCTTGCCCCTAAAAAGAAGTCAAGCTTTCGTGGGTAAGCCGACGGACAATCTGCTCGCCTCTGCCAGGGGTCACTGGAGTAACATAAGTGTTTGCTGGCCAATACATGCTTTGATTTTGAGAGATCCCGTGTATAATTGTCAGGTTCCAAGCCTCACTCCTTCGAGGGACAGCTGCTTCTCAATTGCAAGCGCCAACATCCAAGCCGATTCGAACGTGACACTCGCGCGCAGGGAGCCCCTCTTCCCCCCCTCGGCTCTCCCTCTGCTTTTCCCGCGGCTCAAGCTGCATGTCGGCCCCGCCATTTTGACATGGCACAGCCGTCTTTCAAAGAACTCGGCCGTGAGCCGCCGGACCGGATGAGCTAAGGATCTCAAACGTCTCCACTCGCTTGGCCCAAATTTATGCGAACAATGAGAACTTCTTCTTCGTTTTATTATCATTATTATCCCTCTTCTTCTTCCTCTTCTTCCTCTTCTTCCTCTTCTTCTTCTTCTTCTTCCTCTTCTTCGTCCTCTTTTGATTCTTATTATTTATCCTATTTCTCTTCTTCTTCTTCTGGTTATTCTTCCTCTTCTTCTTCCTCTTCTTCCTCTTCTTCCTCTTCTTCCTCTTCTTCTTCTTCGTCTTCTTCTTCTTAATCTGATTCTTATTCTTTCTCTTCTTCTTATTGCTATTACTATTCTTATTATTTCGCTTCTTCTTATTTGTATTAGTATTCCTCTTCTTCCTCTTCTTCCTCTTCTTCTTGCTCTTATTCTTATTATTTATCTTCTTCTTCTTCTTCTTGCTCTTATTCTTATTATTTCTCTTCTTCTTCTTCTTCTTCTTCCTCTCCTTCTTCTTCCGAGTTGCCAGCCCCAAAAAAAAAACAAGGCTACCAGAATAAAGAAAGGGGCACTTCTAAGGAAAAGTCCCAGCGACCTTATGGGTGCCGTGTCCAAGGAACTGACCGCCAACTTGCCTTGTGCTTGCTCCGAGCCCAACTCAGCTGACCTGACTTGCAAAGCTAATTGCCATGGGTTCGCCCCTGCCCAACTACAAACTGAGAATGGATGATTTCGTCTCAAAAAATCGTTAGCCCAAAATTGTTAATTTTATGCTGGCCCCTTCTGAATTGACATACATCTTGTCGCCTGTCGCGTGTCCTTGCCTGCAAGGAACGGCCCCTGAGGAGGGTGAGACACCCACGCGGCTTGGCCGCACAGCGGATGCCTGGCGTCACGGTTTTGGGCCCACGCGGGACTTCCGCGGGACGTGTAGGACTTCCGCGGGACGTGTACCAATGGCGGGGTCAGACTCACAAGCAGTGCGCCGGACCAATCTGTTTACCATCCAAACGTGGAGATTGATTTATTTGTTTGTGCCCGCCTGTAGTTCTCAGATTTCAAGTTGCAGCATGGGTTCAAAGAATTGCCAAACCTTGCGGGGCTTCGGCTCACCACACGCCATGCTGCTTTGCTTCGGCTCCGCAACCCCATTCCGACAACCCCTGGCCCGATCGCATCGAGCACTCTGAAGGTCCTCTGGGCCCGAGCGGCTCGCAGACCGCGCCTCATCGCGTCTTCTCCGGCTGCGGTCTTCGCACCAGGTGGTAGGCGATAAAACGCCTCAAGCGCTTTTCGTGCTCCCAAAAATGTCGTGGGCTAGTGGCCGAGTAGAGGCTAGCCGGCTGGCACCCCAAGACCTCTTGAGCTCTGGGGCGGCTTCCATGGCACTTGGGACCCTCGGAACTGGGTCGCCGCACTTCCGCTCCTCCAGAATCTCTTGCTTCATCTGATCCAGCGAGACCTGGCCAGAAACCAGCACAAGTCGCCGGGTCCTAGTCAAAAAAAAACAACGCCCAACTCGCCAGAAGGTATTCGCGTGGTCAGCGACCCAACAAATGCCCGTAATCGACAGAGTCCTCTCTTTGGATGGTGGGCAGGCTGTCCTGGGAACACGCCGCGGCCATTGGCACCTTCAGTCTTGCCTTTGCGTAAAATACATCGGGCGTCTCTCAGGATTGCCCTGATGCAGTGCTTTGAGGTCGTGGCGGCTTTTTGAAACACATGTGCGCTGCCTTGTTCGCAGATGTGATTGATTCCTTGCTGATTCAAGGGGGGGTCGCATCGAGATCAAACAAGAAAGCACATACCCTCTGGCTGAACGTTACCTGTCACGGGCTCTGTGTTGTTGATTCTTCTTGCTTTCGGGCTGCCCGAACTCAATTCAACCACCCAAAACTGAGCAATTTGACCGAACTGGCAACACAGGCAATTACACAGATTCAAATCCGGTCCAACATCCCAAAAACTGAAGTCAAGTCACAACTTGAAAGCAGCCCGACCGCAAGGGCGTCGGAAAAGTTGTGTTTTGCTTCTGCTTGTGTTCAACGTTTGAGGCGGAATGCTTAATCTCGCTATGCCCTCCACTCTAAAACCTTCGAAACGGTCCCTGTCAAAGGCAAGTCCCAGAGCAGCCGACGTCCCCGCCTCGCGCAGACCCATGGCTGCCGGGCCCCGCTCCGGCGGCAGCGGCGAGCTTTCTGCCACGTCCGGCGCCTGGGAGTTGGGGGTCGCATGGGCATGGGTCACCATGGGTCACCATGGGTCACCATGCGTCGCCAGCAACCACCAGCTTCCTTGGAATTTCATGTGAGGCCGCACTGCTTGCGAACTCCAGGCGTGGACCAACGGCCTCAAGAAACCTGGGGCATGTGTCAAAATAAGAGGCCCATTTGGCCCACCTCGGTGGCCTTCCTTGTGGAAACCCCCGGTTTGGGGCCCCAAATTGGAGCCTTTGAGAGCGTGTGGCTTCCCTTTCAGGCGCCAGGAACCCCGTTGAGACCTTGAAACGACCGCGGCTTCGGTCCGATCGCCTGCGTGTCCTCCTCCCGGAGCGGCTTCCGGCTGCTGGGGCGCACACGGAACCCGGTGAAGGAGGAGGCTTGGTCGCTCCTGGAGGTGGCCTGGGCTGGTGGGTGGGTGGGTGGGAAGGGACTACCATGGACCAACCAGCGGTTCTCATGAGGGCTGGGGGGAGAGAGCCCATATAAGCCTTCAACAAGACCTCAGGGGCTAATTGCTTATTTGGGTGCCCGGGTCCCTCCCCCCAGCTGCCATGAAGTTCGTTCCACTCTTCTTCACAGTATTCCAATCGATGGTCACTGGGTCATCGACTAAACCTGGTAGATAGAATTGAATCAGAAATAAACAAATATATGTTATAATTGTATTACATACTAATGAACCGAGAAGGAAAATTAGAACTTCAGACGAAGTTCTTAGGGGTTCTCAGAAGGGAATGCTTCTGACTTTGCAAGCGTTTGGCCTCGAGAGGGGCTCTGGCATCTTCCAGAACGGGAAGCCACTGGGAAGCCAGTTTCGACTGGATGTGGGGGGGTTAGAGGGGAGTGCGGGCGAACAGCGGACGGTTGGAAAGGGATCCCTTAAAAAGTGCTGGCAAGCCTGAAGACGCTCTGAGTGCATACCTTGCACTTCACATTCTACGACGCCACGCAAGAACAGACAACCCGGCTGTGGCAGTACGAGGCGAGACTGCGCAGCATAAACACGGACAGGCCGGCCTCGGTGATGCAAACCAAAAGCTCTTGGAAGAAGTGAAGGCGGCCCTGCAAGTCGGTCAGCCCCTGGCAAGTCACGGCACCAACCGGCGTCTGAATTTGCAACAGCAAGCCGCAACCTTAAATTGAAAAGTCACGCTCTCCGCCTTGCCGAAATCGAGGCACTAGAACCCAGCAACAAGAAGTCTGCTTTTCCACTCCACCAATTTGAAAGTAATGATCTAATGGCCCTTCTGGCCCCCCAAAACCAAAAACACAAGGAAGAAAACCGGACATCCTTATGCCCCCCCCACAAAAACAACAAACAACAACCAAAAAAAAAACGGGACAGAGCCCTCCAAAAAGCAAACGGTCGTAACCGTCATGTCCCAAGGCGACCCATCCACCCCCTCAGCCTGGAGCTTAGGCGACGCACCCTGTGCCAGCTGCGTCTCCTGGCTGCGGTCCAGCGCCGTCACCTCCTCCTGACGCCGCACCGTGGGCGACAGCAACTTCTTGGCCAGACCGACATGACTCGGTGGCGAAATCTGTGAAGCCCTGCTAAAAGCTGAACTTTTAGTGGTTTCATGGGGGAAAACCCAAAAAAGTTGGCAAAAAGTTGAAGTGCTAACATCCAAGCAAAATGCACGAAAGAGAAGAAGAGCGCATGCCAAAGCCCGCACACGTCAGGCCCACTGTTGGTGCCGCGCGAGGTGCAACGCAAGCCTCGGGGCCTTGGCGAAGTCTGGAGCGCTACCCGATCTGCGCCGAGAGAAACCCTCAACCCCTGCGCCGCTCAGCTCGCAGAAGATGTCTGCGAACCTGCGGACCTTTCCGGACCCCGGACCCCACGTGCTCGTTTGAGGGTCCAACGGCTGCGTTTGGAGGGTGCGGGGTGCGGTCCTTCAGGGCCTCCAGCTCAGATTCCAGCTGCGCAGGCGCATAGCTGGCATTGTGCCGTGGGTCCCCCATGTCCATGTGAACTGCCTGCGCCAGGCCGAAAAAGGCTGAATTGCTTGGGAGCTGGGGTTGTTTGAAGGTTTGTGGTGCCTGGGATGTGGTAAGGGGAAGCCAAACCAAAAAAATAGGGGAAGTCAAGGGCATTTACCATGTGTACCCTTTGTGCTGATTGGAAGACGGCTCGTGGGACTTGGAGGCTAAAGCCACATGTTGCGGAAGGCGTCGCCTGCTGAGAGAGGTCATCCAACTGCCGGTGGATGGTCTGCACCGTGCTCTGCAGCCGGGAGAGGCTGCTGCGCAGCTTGGACCGCTCCCCGCTCTTCCTAAGCGCGTGCAGAGCCACGAGCCAACAAGCCTGGCATTCATCGGCAAAAATGGTTGCCTTGGAGCCCTTAGATGCTGTGAGCCCCAGCCAGCTGAGCCAGGCTCGCCTTTAGCTGTTCTTGACAATTTCCTTTCAAGTCCCACGCAAACATGCGCTGAGTATGCCACACTCCACCAAGGCACAGGGAGGACTCCCAGGCAAGGACAATCTTCTCGGCCAGCAGAACCTTCCAAACAAAAGCCATCGCACATACTGATACCATGGCCAAACCGCCGAATCCGCCAAGTTTCAGAGAACGAATGAAAGCTGTGGTCTCTCTTTCGCAAGTGTCATCATACTTTGTTCAACTATGTTTGCACATTCATATGTATATCTATACAATACGGGCCACCATGCGAGGCCCACACGCCCAGCATCATCATCATCATCATCATCATCATCATCATCATCATCATCATCATCATCATCATCATCATCATCATCATCATCATCATCATCATCATCATCATCTTTTGCCTTGCCTGACCCAATGGCATCTCTATACCTCAAGAACACTGGAAATGCCAGGGCTTTGAGCATGCATCTGCTCCGGGCATGGGCTTGGCGTATCTCGAGAACAGAATCCATTTTGGATTTCCAAAACAGAACATTCCAAAGTCCGGGTCAACAAAACCTGCACAAGCAAAAAAGGAAAACATATCTGGGGAAATGCAGGCTGAGAGGTGGGCATTGCTGATGTCGATTGATTGATTTGTTGGTGCCTGTGCGGGTTTCAGATGTCTTGTTTTCGTTGGTGCCTATGCATGCTTTGGAGCCTCCACTCGCAAATCACTGCATACTTACTGCAATTCACAAGAGCCTTTCAGCTGAAAGAGGGAGGCACAGTTGCGCAAAGGTATTGGTTTGTTTGATTTGGTTGTGCCGGTGCAGGTTTTGGACATTGGGCTCTGAATGTGTGTGTGTGTGTGTGTGTGTGACTTGTGCCTGTGCAGAGTTTGGAGCTCTTGGGCACTTCAATGCTTTGTAGCTTTGTTTCCAATTCTGACTTGGGAGCTTTTCCTTTTCCAATTTGCAACGGTTATTACACCAATATATATATATATATATGGTCACCCCCCCCCCCCCCAGGGCCTACCTTTGCCCTCTTCTAGTTGAAGGTGTCAACTCTACTCTGTGTGCCTCTTTCTTGCAGATATATATATATATATATATGCATTATTCTTATGTAGGCAAGAAAACATGTGGTTTTCCTTTGGCTTCCCAAACATCCACAGAAGCCAGGGATTCTGAACGGTGGGGGCACAGTATCACCCTCTGCACCAGCACCCCAAACTGAATCTCCAGCGGCACCTGCATCAGCACCCCAAACCCCATAGCATCTTGCGGTCAATTCATGCGGCCTGGCCCTGCAAGAGGTACAGCCGCATCTGCGCGTCCTCCACGTCGCCTTTCAGCCGGTCCTCCACGCTGCGCCTCTCAAAGCGCGCTCGGAAGGTGGACAGCTCCTGGCGGCTTGCGCGACACGGGGGGCGCCCGTCGTGTTCAAGGGAAACCAACAGGAAAACTGGAGGTGAGCAAGTCTTTTGGGGCCCCGGTGCGATTCCTAAACTGACCAAGCCGCCCAAATTGGCCTACCTCAACCCATGGAGAAACCCCTCCCCAGGTGAACATGGAACTTCCGAAGGGCTTTGCTTGTAGAAGCAACTCCAGAAAGGCCTCATGTGGCAATTGCAGGCAAGCTGTTAAACCATGAACCCCTTTAAACCACCACTTTTAGGGGGAAAACGGGCATAAACCATGAAGGTATGTAACCAGCTGGTCATTGACCAAACCTCCCAGGCAGCATATGGCCATCCTCCGACAGGACCTGCAGCTTGTTGTCCAAGCTCGCCATAAGGAGCGACGCCTGCGTTTCGGAGCAGCCAAAAGGCACATCTTGAATCAGCCTGCGCCTCATACCCGAAAAAGGGCGACTTTCCCGAAAACCGCTTCAAACCAGCCAAATGTCGCCTTAAGCCCAGATCTGTCGGCATTTCTGACCCCAACAAAACTTCCGTCTGACAGGGTTAACTATCAAACCTGGTCCCCTTTAATGGTAAAACCAAAAGAAGGAGGTTAGGAGGTCGTGTAAACAACATGGCTGAAACTTCCTTCCACCACGGGGTGTTGTGCCCTTGTGTTTACGGATTTGTTCTCCGGCCTCATTATTGTTTTTTTTTTTTTTTGGTTTGCACTGAGTATAGCCTGATTATTGTTAATTTCGTAAGCCAAGACTCGGCTTTCCTAGCCAAAAAAGCGGGATTCTAGGGCTCCATCCATGTCACGGACCGACGCGAGTTGGCTTGGCCCAAACCCAACCCGGCCGATCCCCCCCTCCTCGCTGGCGGAGAGCAGGGGCTGCTTCGCCAGCACCCGCTGCAGGGACTGCGTGAGCTGCTGCGCCAGGGTCTTGGCGGTGGACTGCAGCCGCTGCAGCATCCTCGGCCGGCCGGTGGGCGGACGGCTGATGCAGGCGGCTCGGTTCAAATTTGGCTGCGGTGGTCAAACCCGTTTTGGTACCATTTTAGGGTAGGTATATTCACCACCCATTTTAGTACGGGATTTTGACCCATGGCCATTTGGGCTTTCAGCGCATCCGCCCAAACCCGGAACTCCTGGAGTGCAAACCAGAGCCCAACCTGCCTGCGAGATTCCCCAGCGCAAGGTCTTGGACCCAAAACTGGCATCAAAACGGCCACCCCAAAACGGCCATGGGTCAAAATCCCGTACCCCCAGGTGCACATCCCAATCCAACCACTAAGATAGGTTCTAAACTGGGTGGTGAATTCACCTACCCCAAAATGGGATCCCATTGGTTTCATGACCCACGGCCAAACGTGAGGACTCATCGCCGCACCTTTCGCGGGGTTTCGCTCCCAGCCACCGAGCTGCGCGAAGCCGCCGCTCCCGCGCGAGTCGCGGCGGGGCAAAGGCGCGGCGGGCCGCGCCGCGCAGCCCTCCGGTGGAGTTTTTTTCGCGCAGAGGTGTCCTTTTCGGGGGAAATAGATGGATATTCCTGGTAGATGAGAAAAAACGACCAGGCAGGCCAGGCCCGGTAGATGCGAAAAACCACCAGGTAGGCCCGGTAGGTGAGAAAACACCACCAGGTACATACCAAGGATCGCCCTCTATTTTTGGACCAAAACAACCAAAAAGGACACCTATGGTTTCGCGTCTCCCACAGTCTCCGACCCTGAGAAAGCCCCCCACAGTGAGAACATTTGGGTGTGCCGTTGTGTAAGCTTGGACCGTGATTTTCCTGTTGGCGTCCCGGTCAAACCCAGCCCCCGAAAAAGTGTCCTGTTCCCGTCAAACCCAGCCCCAAAAATAAAAATGGACCGCGAAGATTGGGTTTGTTCCTTTTGCAGCCCCTTGAAAACCCACAAAGAGGGGAACCTCAAAAAGGCGACACACCCAAACGTGTGCGAATCCGAGCCAGTAGCCGCGGTTCGTGGGGGGGGCTTGCCGGGATCAGTTGGGGGACTTGCTGGCGGAAAAGTAGTGCCAACTCCCAGAGTCCAAGACTTGTCAAGGGGGCCTGGCGTGGCTTCGGATCTGAAAATGCTAGCATGAACATTCCATCATGAGGCGAAGTGGAACGAAAACAAACAGACTAGCCCATAGGCACAATGTAACAATGCATATCCCATCGCCGTGGCTTGATGAGAAACGTGTCTGCCAGCTCACCCTACCCTTTCTGCCTTGAAGTGGAGCCTCAAGGCTCCCAGCTCCAGTTGCTGCTTGCAGTGCTTGCACTCCACAATGCCTTGGCAAAAAAAAACCCTTTCAAACGGCTCAGGAACTGGAAGCACCAAAATGGCATGGTAAATGGAAGCATGGACCTTCCAGAGCTGAACTTCCGATCCCACTTTCTGCTCACAGGCACTCCTCCGAAAGGCCGAGGCACGCAGCTTGCACTGCTTGGGGTGCGTGGGGTCCAGCTGCCCACACCAAACGCAGGGCGCCGGCAGCTCCCGCTTCTTCGCCTCTCCTCCCGAAGCGATATGCGAGGGGAAGCATGTTTTTTTTTTGCCGGGCGGGGGGGGGGAGGGGGGGAGGAAGCAAGGGCGAAGCACACCGGAGAAGAATTGAACTCGTGGTTTCCTCCCTTGTTCTTTTCTTCCCAGCGATCAAGCTGCTGCAGCCCAAGCCTTGACCAGGCCCTTTGGAAAGCCGTTCTAAGGTCAACCAGCTTGCCATGGCCCAGCTACCATGGAGACGAAAAACTCTGCAGTCAATGGGGTCAAGGGTGTGAGGCTCTCAGGTTGGTTTCGTCTCGTCCGTGGGGCGTCCTGGGAAGAAGGAGCTAAAGCCTCGCTTAAACACACATCCTAACTTGTTTGGCTGAAACCTGGTTCCCTCTGAGACTCTCACCGCCTAGACAAGCACACATCGCGGCTGGACAATGTGTAACTAGCCTGGCCTGGCTTCGCCATCAGGCTTCACCATCAGCCGATATTCACCCAGCGCCCCGCGAATTCCCCCCCCCCCCCCGAGGGCGCCTGGCTTCGGAGGTGGCGCAGGCTTCGGCCTAGGCAGAAGGGTCAGAAAGTACACCAGCCGCCCCAACCGGTTTGCATTGGTGGGATTTGAACCCTGGGTTTTTGTTGTGGGGTACATGGGTTCCCCCCTTAATCACCAAACCTCCAATCCAAGCCACCAAATAAGGAGAAGCTGACAATAGAACCTTGAAAGGATCTCCAGGTCACAAAAGAAAACGTGCAAAGCTTTGGCTTGGGCTTCATACCAAGAGCTAGTTTCGCGCGATGGTGTTCCCAAGAAGCCTCTCACAAGAGATCTCTGGCTTGCCAAGCAGCGACTCTGCCCGCGGCACGTCGGTCCTTAGTGATGTTTTGGTCGCCCTGCGTGGTACAAGCGTCAACTGCGCTCAGGCAGCTTGGTTGGACTGGAAAGCAGGCGGGGAGCTGCCCGAGTTCTTTGAGTGAAACCTCACAAGCATGGCTTGATGCCAAAGCGTTCTCCGCATATTCAGCTTGAATAAAGCAACATGTGTGCGCTTTGGGGGCTGCCAGGCTGAGTTTGGAATGCAACCGTTCTTGGCCACCGGCAAAGCTTCCCTTTACTCAGGCAAATGGCAGCAAGTTGCTCACCATGTGTGGCGAGCAAGTGCCCCAAATTCATGGAATCTATGTCATTGTTGTGCTTGGCCAACCTCCCACAGCAGCTGCGACGGCCGTGTATCGGAACCAATTTGAGATGGGTCCCTAGCCCGTGCCCGAATCGACCACCACCCGGGACATTGTGACGTCCCTTTTGTTTTCCTCTGGCATGAGGACGGGATCGCACCGAGCCTTCAAGAAAGACACACCTTCCTCTTCCCATCTTTGTCTCCAAATTGGGCAACCCTTTAAAAACCCTCCAAAAACCCCGCAAACCCCGCAAAAACTCAACCCAAACCCTCAAAAACCCCTCCAAAAAAAACACCACCAGTCTCAAACTCAGGTTGAACCCATCGAGTTTTTCCCCTCTTTTCCCCACCGAAAACTTCGGGCCTCGCCTTCCCGGGGCTCGCCTTCCGAGGCCTCCTTGCCGCCGGGCAGCGGGCGCGCCACCTGCCTCCGCGGCGCTGGCGGCACCCTTGGCCTCCGCGGGCGCTGCTCCGTCTTGGGCTTCAGCTGACCTGCCGACGTGCTGCCCCTTTGAGGGGTCTCTGAAGAACCCATGAAGTTTTAATAGAAAACCTTGTGCTGGGAAAAACATATAGAGAGAGAGAGATCTATACACACAGAAATATATATATATATATAACCCTCTTTGTTGTGAATACATATACATATAGAGAGAGAGAGAGAGAGAGAGAGCGAGAGGGGCGGGCTCCCCAAAAAGATGACGCGCCCACATGCGACAACTCGAAACCAAAAAAAAAGCTGGGGCGTATTTGTCCTGGCAAGAGTTCGCCAAAGAGGCGAAGTGAGGAATAAGTAGAACAAGAAAGCGCCATGCTGGCGAGCATCCTGATTTGATCAGCTGCCACCTCTCCCTGTCCTTGTGATCCACCCCTGCCATCGGCGCAAACTTGCAGAAGCCGAATCTCATCTGCTCCGAGGATTCTACCTCGGATGCTGGCCAACAAACACGCGGCCGTGGCCGCGGCCAGAGCTGCTGAAGCTGTGTGCACCCGGGGCACGATACGCGTCCAGTCGCTGGCAAAGATATGGGGCAAACGAGGTGCGGAGTAAACCTGGCCGCAGAAGAGGTGGGAGCTGAACACATCAACCCATCAAGCCTCACATGGACTACTCATCGCAAGCAAAGGGCATCACAGCTTCCAAAGTCAAAGGCGCAATGAGGCGCTCCTCTCGGCCTTTCCTTCCCACCAGAAAACCAGCCTCGCACAAGCGGAAAAGCAGCCACTCGCGGCTCCTTTGAGTGGCTGCAGGGCCTCAGCCGAAGGATCACCTCTAGGGCTGGGGCCTTGGGTAGGAAGGGCCCAAGCAGCTGGCAGGGCCCTAAAAATCGTCAGGAATGTTACTAGTCATTAGCACTTTTTTCTTCCAAGACCACCCCCCTTCTCGCAGCTAAGGCGCTCTTTGCCTCTTCGACGATGTCTGGTGCAGAGGCCACAGGGCCTCACACAGGCAGTAGGAAGTGGCTTGAACGCCCGCCTCCTCATGTGTCGGTGTTGCGCACGTCATGCGCGCACACTCTCTCTATGTTCTTGTTTGTCTTTGGTCCGGGCCTCGGAAAGTCTCCGAACTCCACATCAAGCCGCGCCCATGAAAACCCCCCCACCCACCCACCCCACCCACCAACCCACCCACCCACCCAACAAACGCAGACTGGCCGCAGCCCATGGGATTTTTCAGACCGACCGAACGAGGACTGCCTCTTCCCGCGCCTCCGGCTTCCTCGCCTGGCGCGAATGCTGTCTTCTGTTGGTGTCCCTTGGCATACCAAAAAGGGGTACCCTCAGAAAAAGACACATCCTCCTGGCCTAGATAACAAACATCCACTAGGCAACCCTACTGATGGACACAACCACTGTAAATTAATACGGGCTTGCTCGTGTGACAAGTTCCTGCACGCTACGCAGGCGCGCGGAGACACGCAAACGCATCTGCATTTGCATGTTTAGCGTGGTTGAAATCAGCTCCACTGCTTGCTACGCTTCTTGCACGAACTCTTGGCTGCAAAGCAAAGCCACATGTTGACCATCTAATTATTCACATAAACGCGCACCAGGACGCAACTGGCTTCAGTCAGCACCCATGGATGCACAATTCCCAGCCGCCCGCCTTCGCTCTTAGGCTTGGCCGTCGCTGGGCCTGCAACAGCGCGGGCAGGCGTAGTCATCGCCGACCGCAACGGCCCAAAGCCATGCCTTCCTAGCCAATCTGATTTCCAAACGGTTTGGATGCGTGTTTTTTTTGGTGGATTTCACCCGTTATTTTTTTTTGGTTGGTCCTTCTTTAGAAATCTTTTAGTACACTTTGTTTATTCTCCAAGTGTGGATCCACAGAAGCCGCATCCAAACCGTTTTCTCGACTGTTTGGGAGCTGCCGAATGCTACAAACAACACCAACTATGCCGCTCCGGGACGTCTTTCCTTCCACCTTAAGACAATTCAACCCATCCCTCAGGAAAAGTCGAAAGTCGCTGCCGCTGGCCTGTTCACCGCTTTTTTGGTGGGGAGGACTGAGGCGTGGGGATGGCAAGCTTTCAAAAAAACCAGAAGCGCACCTAATCAGTCGCCCACCCAGTCCGCCCACCCAGTCGCGCAGCCGGCGCCCCGCCTTCACTCTTGGGGCTCGTCGGCGCATCACCTCCAAGCCACAAAGCCCAACTTGCAAGCAGAATGCCTGGGAGCTGAAGCGACAGCTCAACTTTCCGGCTGACCTTGCGGTTTAAGAGGTTTTTTCATGGGGCTTCTGTTACACACGCATTACGCCTTTGCCGCCACGCGCTCTGATCGCTCTGCGTCTCTCGTCTCTCGTCTCCACGCGCCTTGGCTCACCGAAGGCCGCCGCCCTTGCCGCGCGCTTTTCGGTCCCGCCACCACCACCACCAAACAAACAAACAAACAAACAAACAAACAAACAAACAAACCAACCAACCAACCAACCAACCAACCAACCAACCAACCAACCAACCAACCAACCAACCAACCAACACACAAGCACCACACAAGCACCACACAAGCACCACACAAGCACCACACAAGCACCCGGCCTTCAGCTTTGGGGCTCGCCGCTTCTGGTCTGAGGCCTGCAGTCTCCTGCGCGAGCTCACTGTCAAACAAAAGCGGCTGTCAAACAAGTGTGCACAGAAGTCGGCATGTTAGAGAAACTTAGTTTAACAGGGATCCTTACATTATACACCTGAACATTGCCTTGTAAATGGTGGTGTCCATGTATTTTTGTGGAACATGCCATGCTTCAAATGGGCAAAATGTATCTTTTGAGGATCCCTGTTTAACATGCGGGCAAACCAAAACTGAAAGTTGTTGAGTCGTGCATGCTCTTCTCACAATAAAGGTTGGCAATCCATCGCCGTGCATTTCTGACCGCCATCGTGAGAACTTGGGCAATTCATTGTGGGACGCCTACAACCCGCAAATGTCTCTGCCAGAGCCCCTGATCCTCCGCAGCCATGGGCTCGTGCGGAGGCCGGGCACCGGGCCCAATGCTGGAGCCAGCATTGGCAAGCAGCCGCAATATCCAAAGCTGCTTGCCAAGAATAGAGAAACGCACTGTAAGGATCCATGTGGGTGGGCTTCCTTCGCAAACGAGAGGAAGTGGCATTCCTTTGCAACCGAAAGAACGGAAACCCACCCAGGGGCGGTAGCTCAAAACGCCCACAACAACGCCCCCGCGCGCTGGAACTTGGTTGGGGTACAGGCTGGGTGCAATGCAACGCAATCCTCACCGCATGGGCCAAGTCACGTCATCGTGGTCCTCCAGGATGTTACAGATGAAAACCTTGTTTGCTCAAAGGGCAGGGTTGTCCTTCAAGTGGCACACTGCAGGCAGAGCCCGAAGAGATCTTCGAGATCCTCGAGGCTTGCAACGTTGCATTGCAACTCTTTCGATAGCTGGCTGGCATTTCCTTGTTTCTTCCTGTTCTGGCTGCCTTTTGCAACTCTTCATTTCAGTCCTGAGTTGAGAACAAACTTATACAAATGACACCTGCGGGATTTGAACCCGCGCAGCTTGCCTTGGAACCTGTCCAGCAAACAAGGAAAGATGACACTTCCACTTTGCGCAGAGCACGAACGACACGGTGGGTCCAGCCAGCCCATCCACAAAAAGGGCTGCTGGAAGGAGGGAGCAAGAAAGTTTTTTGCGACGCGAAGCATGTGGACTTGCCAAAAAATCGAAAGGCTTCTACTTGCTCTTTGCTGGATCGCAACATAGCCCATCGGCGACTCAAATGGCCTGCCGCACTTCCCCCAACCCTAACGATGACTCTTGGCCCGTGTCAGCCCAAAGAATGACTCAACCCCAGAAATGCCAGGCCCCCCACCAAAAAAAAAAGAAAAAAGAACTGCCCCCTTTCCCTCCCATCCCTCCAAATCGGCTTCCGGGCAGTGCTCGGAAGTGCTGGCGCACGTGCCGACCCAAGCGCTCAGCCGCAGAGGGGTCCTGCCACAGGCGGTGCCTGGGTGCCACAGCTTTGGAGTTCAAGATCTCAGATGCCCAATGGATTTCCATGGGAGAAAAAAGGAAAAAAGGGTACCGCTGGGCAACTGGGAGATGGCACTAACGTTCTGGCTTGCACAGTGTGCTGGAAAGATGTGAGCTGGAAAGGTCCAAATCCATATAGCAGGCCTTACATTGGACAGCCAAGCCACATCTTTGTCAAGACTACTTATCCTGCGACATCATCACAAAAAGAAGCTCATTTTTCATTGGCCCGTGTCTTTACCATCCAAAAAGAGAAATATAGGCACATGGGCACCCTCACCTTTCTCCAGCTCGAGAAGGAAAACCACACGGGAAAGCCCACCATTTCTAGGACCCCTCCTTGCACCTCTTGCCGCGAAGGGCTTGGCCGCCGGAAACCGTCCACAGCACCCGCCCGCCACCCGCCCCGACACGCAACCCGCCCAACCACCCGACACCGGTCCGCAGCCACGGAGTCGACGCTCGGCAGCACCGCCTCGCAGCCGCAAAGCTCCAGAACCGCCTGGAGCTCCAGCGAATCAAACGAGAAATGAGGCACAACCCCAACCTGGCGGTAACGTGGTACTAACATGACTTAATATCCCAAACCTGGCGTTAACACGGAAATAACATGACTTAATAACCCAAACCTGGTGGTAACATGGTTAATAACATGACTTAACAACACAAACCTGGTGGTAACATAATCATAACATGACTTAATAACCCAAACCGGGTGGTAACATGGCAATAACATGACTTCATAACCCACACCTAGCGGTAACATGGTAGTAACATGACTTAATAACCCAAACCTGGTGGTAACATGGTAATAACATGACTTAATAACCCAAACCTGGTGGTAACATGGTAACAACATGCCTTAATAACCCACACCTGGCGCTAACATGGTAACAACATGACTTAATAACCCCAACCGGGCGGTAACATGGTAATAACATGACTTAATAACCCAAACCTGGTGGTAACATGGTAATAACATGACTTCATAGCCCAAACCTGGTGGTAACATGGTAATAGCATGACTTAATAACCCACACCTGGTGGTAACATGGTAACAACATGACTTAATAACCCAAACCTGGTGGTAGCATGGAAATAACATGACTTAATAACCCAAACCTGGTGGTAACATGGTAACAACATGACGTAATAACCCAAACCTGGTGCTAACATGGTAATAACATGACTTAATAACCCAAACCTGGTGGTAACATGGTAATAACATGCCTTAATAACCCACACCTGGTGGTAACATGGTAACAACATGACTTAATAACCCAAACCTGGTGGTAGCATGGTAATAACATGACTTAATAACCCAAACCTGGTGGTAACATGGTAACAACATGACGTAATAACCCAAACCTGGTGCTAACATGGTAATAACATCACTTAATAACCCCAACCGGGCGGTAACATGGTAATAACATGACTTAATAACCCAAACCTGGTGGTAACATGGTAATAACATGACTTAATAACCCAAACCGGGTGGTAACATGGTAATAACATGACTTAATAACCCAAACCTGGCGGTAACATTGTAATAACATGACTTAATAACCCAAACATGGTGGTAACATGACTTGATAACACAAACCTGGTGGCAACATGGTAATAACATGACTTAATAACCCAAACCGGGTGGTAACATGGCAATAACATGACTTCATAACCCAAACCTGGTGGTAACATGGCAATAACATGACTTAATAGCCCAAACCTGGTGGTAACATGGTAACAACATGACTTGATAACACAAACCTGGCGGCAACATGGTAATAACATGACTCAATAACCCAAACCTGGCGGTAACATGGTAATATGGTAATAACACATGACTTCATAGCCCAAACCTGGTGGTAACATGGTAATAGCATGACTTAATAACCTAAACCTGGTGGTAACATTGTAATAACATGACTTAATAACCCAAACCGGGTGGTAACATGGTAATAACATGACTCAATAACCCAAACCTGGCGGTAACATGGTAATAACATGACTTAATAACCCAAACATGGTGGTAACATGGTGTAATAACCCAAGCCTGGTGGTAACATGGTAATAACATGACTTAATATCCCAAACCTGGTGGTAACATGGTAATAACATGACTTAAGAACTGGTGGTAACATGGTGAAAGGAAGTTTAGAAGGAACTTCCGTGTTACGGCAACTAATTGAAAGCTAGCTCTCTCAGACAAATGACAAGAGAAGGAATAAGCCCACGAGGAAAAATGCGCGCGCGTGTGGCAGGGGAAGAGAAAGACGCAAAAAACATGGCCCTGTGCGTGAATCGGCGTTTTCGGAGATGAGAAAGTCGCAAAAAGCGTGGCGCTGTGCGTGAGAAAGCTAGCCTGAGCTGTCTCGGAGCGGGCTCGGCGCCGGGACCATTGGCACGGCAACGCAGAGGTTTCGCAAAGAGTGAATTGCGTGGGAGGCGCAGCATTTTGGTGAGGTCGGGTGCAGATTTCGTGGCAGGCGCAGCACTTTCGCAAGGTCAACTTTTCTCAAGGTTTGAATTGCGTGGCAGGCGCAGCACTTTCAAAAGGTCAGGTGCCATTTCAAGGCAGGCGCAGCACTTTCGCAAGGTCAAGTGTAGATTTCGTGGCAGGCGCAGCACTTTCGCAAGGTCAAGTGCCACATTCGTGGCAGGCGCAGCACTTTCGCAAGGTCAAGTACAGGTTTCGTGGCAGGCGCAGCACTTTCGCAAGGTCAAGTGCCAAATTCGTGGCAGGCGCAGCACTTTCGCAAGGTCAAGTACAGATTTCGTGGCAGGCGCAGCAGGTTCGCAAGGTCAAGCGCCAAATTCGTGGCAGGCGCAGCACTTTCACAAGGTCAAGTACAGATTTCGTGGCAGGCACAGCACTTTCGCTTGTTTAGGTACAGATCGATAGATAAATAGACAGATAAATAGATAGATAAACAGAGAGAAATAGATAGATGCATAGATAGATAGACGGTTCGATAGATAGATAGATAGATAGAGAAAGATAGAGAAAACAGAGACATAGATAGCTAGATATAGAAAGAGAGATCGATAGATAGATAGATAGATAGATAGATAGATAGATAGATAGATAGATAGATAGATAGATAGACATATAGATAGAGAGAGAGAGAGATAGATAGATAGATGGAAATATAGATAAAAGAGATAGGTAGATAGATAGATAGACGGATAGATAGATAGATGAAAGATAGAGAAAATAGAGATAGATAGATAAATACATAGATAAATAGATAGATAGATAGATAGATAGATACATAGATAGATAGGTAGATAGAGAGATAAAGAGATAGATAGATAGGTAGATAGATAAAAGAGATAAGTAGATAGATAGATAGGTAGATAAAGATAGATAGATGAAAGATAGAGAAAATAGAGATACATAGATAGATAGATAAATAGATAGATACATAGATAGATAGATAGATGAATAAATAGATAGATAGAGAGATAGATAAATAGGTAGATAGATAGATAGATACATATATATATAGGAAGATAGATAGATCGATGAATAGAAAGATAGTTAGATAAATAAAACCATAACCTCCCAAACAGAAAGCGTTTTCCATTGTGACTGTGCCACCTGGAACAATTCTACTGTGTGAGAATGCTGACGTTGTCTGGATGCCGCAAACAGCTGTCGCTGATGGATTTACCGCCGCCGTTTCTTTGACTCACCTACACTTCCACGCCGCAGAAGCCGATGGTCATCAAGCCTGCCGAGCTCACGCAGGCTGGCAAGTTGGATGCCGCCAAGCGGCTACTGGGACGCGTTGTCGACCCAGAGCATATTGCAGGAACGCGCTTTTCGTGCTACTTAGCGTGCGGCCCGGGCCCCCGGGACTTGTTGGTGGTGGAAGCGTGGCGCGAGCTTGCCAGCGCTGCGGCGGAGACTTTCGTCAACCAACGCATTGTCAGTGTGACGAGCGCCACGCTGAGCAAGAGGCAGCCCGCCAAAAACAAATTTACGCACTCCATGCGCGGACTGTTCCTTCGATTCGATAGAGATACCAAAGCGGAGCTGGAGGACCACCACGGCGCTGACGCCTTTCAGCAGAGCGTGCCTACGACGCTGCTCCATCGAGCCCTTTGCTTGAAGAGCGGCCTGGTAGACGTCCGCGTAGTGGTCGTGGATTCTTTGTCTCGTGTCGCGAGCGGCGAGAAGGAGGGCTTCCACAAGCTGGCAGTGCACCAGCCAGGGAAAGCTCGTGGAGAAATCTCGGCTGCTGACGTACTCGCCTAGGGCGATCTGGCTGCGGCCGCGCAGCGTGTGCCCACACACGTCGTCATCGACCTCTGCAACCTGGGCATCTCACAACGAGAAGAGCAGCTTCAGCCTGAGATGGCTACGGCAGAGTTGTACTCGAGATGTGCCAGAGAGCTGCCGCGCAGAAATGACAGCCAGCTTGGCCGGCAGAGACCACTGCCGCTCCTTGTCGAGCTACACGCCCAGCGGCACCGACTTCGCCGCTTGCTGCGCGACGCTCGTGTCGCTCGCCACTTGCTCGGCCTTTGTGGCGGCAGAAGACGCGCGCAAGTTTCCGAGGGAGGACGCGTGGGAAGCTCCGCTTTGCACTATCGCTAACGTCGGGAGCCTCATCCGCGCAAGCACAGATGAGTGGCATTACACGGGCTGCTCTACATGCTTCCGCAAGGCGTGCGACCAGCACGCGCAAGATTCTCAGCGAGCCTGTTACAGCTTAGAGCTAGCTGTGTGGGATCACACGGCGGCCGTAGACATGAAGATGTTCCATCGCTGCGCGGACGATCTCTTGGGAGCTGCCTTGGCGGTTCAGCCGGGCGCTCCCGTTCAAAGCGTGGAAGCAGCGATGCGAGAAGTGCGACAGCGCAAGTGGCGCTTGCGCTTCACAGTCGCATACGAAGAGGCGTACTCCGGCAACGCAGACACGCGCCGCCCGGCGCGCAACAATCTGCAAGTTGCGCACGTGCAAGAGCAGCCTTCGAGCTTCGCGGGCTCGCCGAAGCCTTTGGTTTGCATCGGAGCCGACAACTTCTTGCCTGGCTGTCCACATCTACAGCTGAGCGACGTCGCTCTTGATGATGCTGGCCAAGCCCAGACCACTGGCGGCTTGCGGCTGCAGCGCGCAGAATGTTTAATGCGCGCCACAGACGCAGAGCCCGAGCAGACAAGCCATGAGCTAGAGCGCGGCGTCCGCATTACATTCACTTGTGTAGATGCCCTTGACAAGTCGTCGCGAGCTCGGCTGATGTGGGTTCTCAGCACCAAAGAGAGTCTGCCTGTGGCGAGGCTGCGCTCTGCCCGTGATTGCAAGGCCTTGCATTCTGCACTGGCAGGTCTTGTTTCACTTCCCCTCTTCACAAGAGGATGCGCAGGCTTTCGCGAAAAGGCGGCTGTGGCAGCTGGAGATTCCCGGCACTGACTTGGTGGAGAATAAACGCTTAGCCACTGACATCATGGGTATGACGCCGCTGTCAAAGTGCAAAAGAGGCAAGGAAGCTCTGGCATCCCCGACTTTTCCCGCCTGATTAAGATCAGCTTTTCTCGCGTGCTGGTTCAGGCCGCGGATGTGGAGTGCTGCGCGAAGCGCGCAGAAAAAAAAAGGAGTGAGCCGGTAGCGAGGGATGTGACCACTTTACATAGATAGATAGATAGATAGATAGATAGATAGATAGATGGATGGATGGATAGATAAGTAGATTGACAGATAGATAGGTAGGGAGATAGATAGATAGATAGATAGATACATAGATAGATAGATAGGTAGAGAGATAGAGAGAAAGAGATAGAGAGATAGATGGAAATGTAAATAAAACAGAGAAAGGTAGATAGATAGATAGATGGATAGAGAGATAGATGGATAGATAGATAGATGAAAGATAGAGAAAATCGAGATATTTTGGATAGATAGATAGATAGATAGATTGATAAAGAGATAGATAGATAGATAGATAGATAGGTAGATTGATAAATAGATTGATAGGTACGGAGATAAATAGACAGATAGATAGATACATAGATAGATAGATAGATAGATAGAGAGATAGAGAAAAAATAGATAGATAAATAAATACATTGAAATGTAAATAAAAAAAGAGATAAGTAGATAGATATAGATAAATAGATAGATAGATAGATAGATAGATACATAGATAAATAAATAGATAGATAGAGATATAGATAAATAGATAAAGAGAAATAGATAGATAGAAACACAGATAGATGGATAGATGGATAGATAAATAGATGGAAGATGGATGATAGGTAGATAGATAGAGAAATTGATCAACCGATAGATAAAAAGAGAAAGATATGGACAGATAGAAAAATAGATAGGTAGATAGATAGATAGATAGAAAGACTAGATAGATAGACAAATAGATAAATACACAAATAGATATAAAGAGATAGGTAAATACAAGGGGAGAGATAGATAGATAGAGAGAGAAAGAAAGAAAGATAGATAGATAGATAGATAAACAGATAGATAGATGGATAGATAGATAGATAAAGAAGTAGATAAGTAGATAGATAGATCGATCGATCGATAGATAAAAAAAATAGAGATAGATAGATAAAAAATAGATAGGTAAATAGATAGATACATAGATCAGATAGAAAGTAAATAGAAAGTATATAGATAGATAAATAGATAGATAGATTAGATAGAAAATAGGTAGATAAACAGATAAATAAATAAACAAATAGATAAAGAGATAGATCGATCGATCGATAGATAAAAAAAGATAGAGATAGATAAATAAAAGATAGATAGGAAAATAGATAGGTACATAGATTAGATAGAAAGTAGATAGAAAGTAAATAGATAGAAAGTAAGTAGATAGACAGATAAATAGATAAAACAAATAGATAGAGAGATAAGTAGATAGATAAAAGGAGAGAGATAATTGGATAGAGAGAGATAGATAAATAGATAAATAGGCAGACTAAATAGAAAGTAGATAGTTACAGATAGATAGAAAAGTAAAAAAGAGATAGATAGATAGATAGATAGATAGGAGATAGAGAGACATGTAGGTACACGAGAGATAGATAGATAGATAGATAAATAAATAGATAAAGAGAAAGATAGATGGATAGATGGATAGATAGGTAGATAGATAGACAGATAGACCGATAGATAGATAGACAAAGAGAGAACGATATGTAGATAGAGTGATAGATGCATAGATAGATAGAAAGATAGATAGATAGAGAGATAGGTACATACATACAGAGATAGATAGATACACGAGAGATAGAGAGAGAGAGAGAGAGAGAGAGAGAAAGAGAGAGAGTGATAACATGGTATAATAACCCAAACCTGGTGGTAACATGGTGGTAACATGACTTCATAACCCAAACCTGGTCGTAACATGGTGGTAACATGACTTAATAACCCAAACCTGGTGGTAACATGGTGGTAGCATGACTCAATATCTGGTAACATGGTAATAACATGACTCAATAACCCAAACCTGGTGGTAACATGGTAATAACCTCACTTAATATCCCAAACCTGGTGGTAACATGGCAATAACATGGTGGTAGCATGGTAATAACATGACTTAATATCCCAAACCTGGTGGTAACATGGCAATAACACGGTGGTAGCATGGTAATAACATGACTTAATATCCCAAACCTGGTGGTAACATGGTGGTAACATGACTCAATAACCCAAACCTGGTGGTAACATGGTGGTAACATGGCTTAATAGCCCAAACCTGGTGGTAACATGGAAATTACATGACTTAATAACCCAAACCTGGTGGTAACATGGTAATAACATCACTTAATAACCCAAACCTGGTGGGAACATGGTAATAACATGACTTATGTCAACCCAAACCTGGCGGTAACATGGTAATAACCCCACGCAATAACCCAAACCTCGTGGTAACATGGTAATAACCTCACTTAAAAACCAAAACCTGGCGGTAACATGGTAATAACAGGGCTTAATAACCCAAACCTGGTGGTAACATGGTGGTAACCCAAACCTGAACATGGTAATGGTACATGACTTGATAACCCAAACCTGGTGGTAACATGGTACTAACATGACTTATGTCAACCCAAACCTGGTGGTAACATGGTAATAACATGACTTAATAACCCAAACCTGGTGGTAGGTGGCAACCTAACTGAATTTCCCAAACCTGGTGGTAACATGGTGGTAACATGACTTGATAACCCAAACCTGGTGGTAACATGGTGGTAACATGGTGGTAACATGACTTACTGACCCAAACCTGGTGGTAACATGGTGGTAACATGACTTATTACCCCAAACCTGGTGGTAACCTACCACCAAACCTGGTGGTAACATGGTGGTAACATGACTTAATAACCCAAACCTGGTGGTAACATCGGTAACATGGTAATAAACATGACTTAATAACCCAAACCTGGTGGTAACATGGTTAATAACATGACTTAATAACACAAACCTGGTGGTAACATGGTAATAACATGACTCAATAACCCAAACCTAACTAAATAACCCAAACCTGGTGGTAACATGGCGGTAACATGACTTAATAACCCAAACCTGCTGGTAACATGGTGGTAACCTGGTGGTAACATGGTGGTAACATGACTTAATAACCCAAACCTGGTGGTAACATGGTGGTAACCTAACTTAATAACCCAAACCTGGCGGTAACATGGTTGTAACATGACTTAATAACCCAAACGTGGTGGTCACATGGCGGTAACATGACTTAATAACCCAAACCTGGTGGTCACATGGAGTAACATGACTCAATGACCGAAACCTGGCGGTAGCATGGTGGTAACATGACTTAATAACCCAAACCTGGTGGTGACATGGTGGCAACCTGGTGGTAACATGGTGGTAACATGACTTAATAACCCAAACCTGGTGGTAACATGGTGGTAACATAACTTAATAACCCAAACCTGGCGGTAACATGGTGGTAACATGACTTAATAACCCAAACCTGGTGGTCACATGGTGGTAACATGACTTAATAACCCAAATTTGGTGGTAATATGACTTAATTACCCAAACCTGGTGGCAACATGGTGGTAACATGACTTAATAACCCAAACCTGGTGGAACCATGGTAATAACATGACTTAATACCCCAAACCTGGTGCTAACATGGTGGTAACATGACTTCATAACCCAAACCTGGGGGTGACATGGTAATAACAGGACTTAATAACCCAAAACTGGTGGCAACATGGTGGTAACCTACCTTCATAACCCAAACCTGGTGGTACCATGGTGGTAACAACACTTAGTAACCCAAACGTGGTCATAACATGGTGGTAACATAACTCAATAACCAAAACCTGATGGTAACATGGTGGTAATGGCATATCTTAACCAAAACCTGGTAGTATCATGGTGGAAACGGTTTAAGTTCATAACCCAAACCTGGTAGTGGTGGTAATGGTTTAATTCAAAAACTAAAACCGAGACGTCATCCGGAGAAGCTCCTGGAGAATGTGATTTGGGATTTGCGAATCCCAAATCCAATTTTGAGATTCGGGACTCGGGACTCGGGATCCGGGATTTGCGAATCCCATATCCCAATCCCAATTTCGGGATTCGGGATTCGGGATTTGCGAATCCCGAATCCGAATCCCGAATCCCGAATCCCGGATCCCGAAATTGGGATTTGGGATTCGCGAATCCCGAATCGCAATGCCACTTTCGGGATTCGGGGTTCGGGATTTGCGAATCCCAAGTAATGGCATAACTGAATAACTATAGCCTGCTAGTAACATGGTGGTAATGGCATAACTTAATAACCAAAACCTGCTGTAACATGGTGGTAATAACTTCATACCCAAAACCTGGTGTAACATGGTGGGAGTGGCATAACATAATTACAAAAGCCTGGTAGGAACATGGTGGAAATCCATGCATAAGCCAAGCATGGTCGTAACATGGCGGTAACATGACTCAACAACCAAACCTGGTAGTACCATGGTGGTATTGGCATAACTTAATAACCAAAACCTGGTAGCCACACGGTGGTAATTGCATAACTCAAAAACGAAACCCTTGTAGTAACATGCTGGAAATGGCATAACTTAATATCCAAAACCTGGTAGTAACATCGTGGCGATAACTAAAATAACCGCAACCTTACAGCAACATGGTGGAAAAAACTTAGTATCCCAAACCTGGTAGTAACTTTGTGGTAATAACTTAATAACCCAAACCTGATAGCAACATGGTGGAAATCCTGAATAACCCAAACCTGCTAGTAACATCGTGGTAATAACTTAATATCCCAAACCTGATAGCAACATGGTGGAAAAAACTTAAAAACCCACACCTGGTAGTAACATTGTGAGTGTAATACCTGAACAACCAAACCTGATAGCAACATGGTGGAAATAACTTAATGACCCAAACCTGGTAGCAACGATATCTTAATAAGCCAGGCCTGATAGCAATATAGTGGAATTAACAGAATAACCCAAACCTGGTAGTAACCTTGTGGTAATATCTTAACAACCCAAACCTGCTAGGAACATGGTGGCAATATCTTAATAACCCAAACCTGGTAGTAACATCGTGGTAATAACTTAGTAACCCAAACCTGATAGCAACATGATGGAATTAACTTAACAAACCCAAACATGGTAGTAGCATGGTGGCAATATCTTAATAACCCAAACCTTGTAGTAACATCGTGGTAATAACTTAGCAACCCAAACCTGATAGCAACATGATGGAAATATCTTAAAAAGACCCAAACCTGGTAGTAACATGATGGTATTAACTGAATAACCCAAACCTGGTAGTAACATCGTGGTAGTAGCAACACCGTGGTAACAACCTAATAACCCGAACCTGAAAGCAACATGGTCGAAATAGCTTAAAAACAAAAGCCTGGTAGTAACATCGTGGTAATAACTTAATAACCCAAACCTGATAGCAACATGGCGGAAAAAAAGAAGTTAAAAACCCACACCTGGTAGCAAAATTGTGGTAACAACTGAATAACCAAACCTGATATCAACATGGTGGAAATAACCTAATAACCCAAACCTGATAGCAACATGGTGGAAAAACTTAAAAACCCACACCTGGTAGTAACGTTGTGGTAATAACTTAATGACTCAACCTGATAGCAACATGGTGGAAATAACTTAGTAACCCAAACCCGGTAGTCACATCGTGGCAATAACTTAATAACCCAAACCTCCTAGAAACATGGTGGAAATACTCAAACCTGGTAGCAACATGGTGGAAATGACTTAATAACCGACATGTGATAGCAACATCGTGGTGATAACTGAACAACCCAAACCTGGTAGCAACATCGCGGTAAAACCTTAATAACCCGAACCTGGTGGAGCATGGTGGAACCAAACCTGGTACTAAGATCGCGGTACTAACCCAAACCTTATAGCAACATGGTGGGAATAACGCAATAACCCAAACCTGGTAGTAACATCGTGGTAATAACTCAATAACCCAAACCTGATAGCAACAAGGTGGAAATAACTTAAAACCCAAAGCTGGTAGTAACATCGTGATAATATCTTAACAGCCCAAACCTGATAGCAACATTGTGGAAATAACTGAATAACCCAAACCTGGTAGTAACTTCGTGGTAAGCAACATGATGGAAATAACTTAATAACCCAAGCCTGCTAGCAACATGGTAGAAAAAACTTAATAACCCAAACCTGATAGCAACATGGTGGAAATAACTTAATAACCCAAACCTGGTAGTAACATCGTGGTAATGACTTAGCCACCCAAACCTGATTTCAAAATGGTGGAAATATCTTACTGACCAAGCATGGTAGTAACATCGTGGCAATAACTTAATAACTCATACTTGATAGCAACATCGTGGTGATAACTGAACAACCCAAACCTGGTAGTAATTTCGTGGCAATATCTTGATATCCCAAACCTGATAGCAACATCGTGGTAAAAACTTAATAACCCAAACCTGATAGCAACATGATGGAAATATCTTAATACCCCAAACCTGGTAGTAACATAATGGTAATAGCTTAATAACCCGAACCTGATAGCAACATCGTGGTAGCGACTTAGTAACCCAAACCTGATAGCAACTTTCTGGAAATAGCTTAATAACCCAAACCTTGTAGTAGCATCGTGGTTGTAACTTAATATCAAAACCTGATAACAACATCGTGGGAACAACTTAGCAACCCGAATCTGATAGCAACATGGTGGAAATAATGCTTAACAACCCAAATCTGATAGAAACATGGTGGTAAGAACTTAGTAACCAAAACCTCGTGGTAATAACTTAATAACCCAAACCTGATAGCAACATCGTGGAGGAAAGCACTTAATAACCTAAACCTGGTAGAAACATCGTGGTAAGAACTTAATGACTCAACCTGAGAGTAACATGGTGGAAATAGCTTAATAACCCAAATCCGGTAGTCACATCATGGTAATATCTTAATTACCAAAACCTCCTAGAAACATGCTGGAAGTTTCTTAATAGACCCAAACCTGGTAGTAACATCGTGGTACTAACATAATGATCCAGACCTGATAAGAACATCGTGGTAACAACTGAATAACCCAAACCTGGTAGTAGCGTCGTGGTAATAACATAACATTCCAGACCTGATAGCAACATCGTGGTAATAACTGAAAAACCAAACCTGATAGCAACATGGTGAAAATAACTTAATGCCCCCCAAACATGGTAGTAACATCGTGGTAATAACTTAATAACCCAAACCTGATAGCAACATCGTGGTGATAACTGAAGAACCCAAACCTGGTACCAACTTCGTGGCAATAACTTAATATCCCAAACCTGATAGCAACATCGTGGTAATAACTTAATTAACCCAAACCTGATAGCAACATGGTGGAAATAACTCAATAACCCAAACCTGATAGCAACATGGTGGAAATAACCTAATAACCCAAAGCTGGTAGTAACATCGTTGAAATAACTTAATAACCCAAACCTGGTAGCAACATCGTGGTAAGAACTTACTAACCCGAGCCTGAAAGCAACATGGTTGAAATAGCTTAAAAAACCTGGTAGTAACATCGTGGTAATAACTTCATAACCCAAACCTGAAAGCAACATGGTCGAAACAACTAACTCAATAACCCAAACCTGATAGCAACATGGTGGAACTACCTTAATAACCCAAAGCTGGTAGTAACAGCGTGGTAATATCCAAACCTGGTAGTAAAATCGTGGTAAAAAACATGATGGAAATAACTTAATAACCAAAAAATGGTAGCAACATGGTGGAAATAAATTAATAACCCAAACCTGATAGCAACATGGTGGAAACAACTGAATAACCCAAACCTGGTAGTAACATCGTGGTAATAACTGAACAACCCAAACCTGGTAGCAACATCGCGGTAAAACCTTAATAACCCGAACCTGGTAGCAACATGGTGGAAATGACTGAATAACCGACATGTGATAGCAACATCGTGGTGATACCTGAGCATCGTAAAAATAACTTAATAACCCAAACCTGATAGCAACATCGTGGTGACAGCTTAATCACCCAAGCCTGATAGCAACATTGTGGAAATAACTTAATAACCCAAACCTGATAGCAACATCGTGGAAAGCACTTAAAAACCAAAACCTTGTAGTAACATCGTGGTATTAACTTAATGACTAAAACCTGATAGCAACATCGTGGAAATAACTCAATAACCCAAACCCGGTAGTCACATCGCGGTAATAACTTAATAACCCACACCTGATAGCAACATGGTGGAAATAACTTAATAACCCAAAACTGGTAGTAACATCGTGGTAATAACTTAACAGCTCAAACCTGATAGCAACATGGTGGAAAACCTTAATAACCCAAACCGGGTAGTAACATCGTGGTAATATCATAATGATCCAGACCTGATACGAACATCGTGGTCATATCTGAATAACCCAAACCTGACAGCAACGTGGTGGAAATAGCTCAATAACCCAAACCTGATGGACCATGGCGGAACCAAACCTGGTACTAACATCGCGGTCATAACGTAACAACCCAAACCTGATAGCATTATCGTGGAAATAACTGAATAACCCAAACCTGGTAGTAACTTCGTGGTAATAACTTAATAACCTAAACCTGATAGCAAAACAACTGAATGACCCAAACCTGGTAGCAACATCGTGGTAATAACTCAATAACCCAAACCTGATAGCAACATGGTGGAAATAACTTAATAACCCAAAGCTGGTAGTAACATCGTGGAAATATCTTAACAACCAAAACCTGATAGCAACATGGTGGAAATATCTGGAAAACCCTAAACCTGGTAGTAACATCGTGGTAAGCAACATGATGGAAATAACTGAATAACCCAAACATGGTAGTAACATCGTGGTAATAACGTAATAACCCAAACCTGATAGCAACATCGTGGTAATATCTTAACAACCAAAACCTGATAGCAACATGCTGGAAATATCTGGAAAACTTTAAACCTGGTAGTAACATCGTGGTAAGCAACATGATGGAAATAACTGAATAACCCAAACATGGTAGTAACATCGTAATAATAACGTAATAACCCAAACCTGATAGCAACATCGTGGTAATAACTGAATAACCCAAACCTGGTAGTAACTTCGTGGCAATAACTTAATAACCCAAACCTAGTAGTAATATGGTGGAAATAACTTCATAACCCAAACCTGATAGCAATGATCGAAATAGCTTAATAACCCAAACCTGTGTGTTATCAAGCCTAGGCCACCTAAGGGAATACCTAGGCAAGCAGCAAACCGTTGACTACCTTTTCACACTGCTGTCAGTGATCTTGAAGTCTGCAGCGGGCGGAGCATGTACAAGCACATTCATGCACAGGGTTGGAACCTGAATCCACACCCCCCTCATTTGAGATTGAGCAGCAACGAAAATGTCGGCAGGTTTTGCAACCCGCTTTGATTCAACACGCACATCCATTGCACGTTGAAAATGGACATTACACATCCATCGTGCAAACAAACGGCTACTCGCTCTCAGAGGTGCTCCTGTTTGATGATGATTGCATTCACCACCTCCCGCTGGTAGACCAGCCACGCGAACTCCAGGTCGACCATTCCCAGCTGCTCCAGTCACGACTGCTCCAATCCCTCCAGCTGCGGCTTCTGGCAGTGGAGCTGGACGCAGGCTGAGTAGGTCCGCGGGCGCGGTCCTCAGCGCTTTGCTTCCAGCTGCGCTGAGCGAGCCTCTTTGCGTCCCCCTCCGCCCGGCCGCAGATCTCCTTGATTTCAGCTTCAAGGCCCTCGGCTCCGGTTGCCCGGAGCGTAGGAAACTCTCCGCCGAACGTGACAAGGTTGCGCATCCCCGGGAGGATGTTGACCTGGGCGACAAATTGGTGAAGGCTCAGCAGTGTCGGGACATACGAGAATAGCCATGGAAACGAGTGCAAGCTGGTGTCATAATCCCCAACCTGGCCACCAGTGACGCAGACAGTCCTAACGTAGTGGAGTCCTCGTTTTCCATAGCCAGGCCCAACCCCGAGAAGTCTCTGATCGTTTGAGGAAATTCGGGAAGGACACAAAACCGATAGATAGACATTTGGTAGAGGCTCTCGCGATTGTGGCCCTGCTCGACCATGCGAAGGGCAAAGGTCGCGTCCTTGTCGAACCTGTCCACCACATTGTCATATCCAAGCTTCCGGGCTCTGCTATCGTAGTTCTTCGAGGCTTCGATCTGCTTTGCCTCCAAGGATGTTGCTCCTCGCTTCGCAACATCAGTGTAGCCCTTGAAATCGTTGATGAGGAGCTGATCAACCGATTTGCCAACGCGGTGACACACCTCCTCGAGCATTTGCGTTCTCCGCTTTATTGCAGCTCTGAAGAGTTGAACGTCATTGCCCTCTTTGGTGCTCTGTCCGCAACGCTGGCACTTGAGCTGCCCCTGCATCATGTCCTCGCCGCATGCTACAGTCCGTGCAGTGGACGGGCATGGCGAAGGTCTTGAATCTGACGACTGTGAGGAATCGGCCGCGGGTTGCCCCGGGCGAGTGACGGCCGTGTCCTCGTTCGTCTGCTCATCTTCGGGATTCGTGGCCCTGTTCCCCTCCGTGTCGGTCTGAAAGGCCTCGTCTGCAGTCACAGTGACGGCTCGCCTTGCGGCGAGCGAGTCGACAGTCGTTTGGCTCTCCAATGCTTCAAGGCGAAGGGCGTTTCTCCAAAGCACTTCACCTGTCTGCGCATCTGAATAGTACAGGATGGCGTCATTGGGAACGATGTCGGCAGTCAGCATGACGTCAGACTCCGAAAGGAAAAACACCACTCCGAGCTCGATCGCGTATTTGAAGTCAACGACGAGCTCGATCGGCATGGAGGCACGAACCCCTGCATTGTAGGCGGAGCTTTCGACGGGGTGGATAGAGAAGTGGCTCTGCGCACGCCCGCTCTCGGTTGCTCCAACTCCGCCCGGAATCGCTCTCGTCCTCACGATGTTGTCGGCTGCGGCCTTGCTGGTTCGATGGTATAGTTTGCCAGGGCCGTCTTTGATCAGCGAAAGCTGCAGTCCGGCCTTGCGAGCGTCCTCCGGGAGAAACTTCCCGAAGATGGCCTTTGCAAGTGCGTACTGGTTTCGGCTGATGTCGCCATCAGCATCAACGCTGCTGGCGTGTCCTTGACTGGCACGAACCTTGATGACAACCCACTCCTGGTTGTTCCCAGCGGCCGAAGGATGCTTGATCGCAAGAACAGTGAATCTGCATTTCGGATCACAAGCGAAGATCTTCAACAGAGTCTTGTACCCGATGTTGCTCCGGGTCTTTCTGTTGAACTTGTCGCACAACTGCATGGTGCACATCGACAAAGTAGTTCTCGTCGAAGTCCAATGGCCGGTGATCCTGAAATCGGCCACGTAGCATTCCAGTTATTGTAGTGCATCTGTCAGTCGAGGAAGGCTCTCCCTTCAGGAAGGTCGGCACTTTCAGAATCGTGCCCGGGAGGATCCTTGCCTCGTACTGCTGGCCGCGGAAGGCGACGATGCCGCCGGGCTTGCCTGGCAATGCGCTTCCGGCAGGGGTTGCCCCCCGCACATCCGATGCCACCGCTGCTGTCTTTGCTTTCGCCAGTACCTTAGGCGATGCTTTCGCGGTGAACTTGGGTGTAGCCGGAGCGGCCTTGACGCCAAGCGCAGCCTCAGCGGCTTTTTTTTGCGGGAGTGCTTCATCGTCGTCGTAATCAATCTCCTCCTTGATTTTGACCTCCTCGATCTTTTCGAGAATGCGGCCCTTCGCGAGCTTGATAGGACGTTGAAGGCTTTCCCATGACTCAAGCGTGAGCTTCCTGTTTGCCTCATACTCAGCCAAAGTGCACGGATTTAGTCCAGCTTCGGCGTCATGGGAATACTTAAGGTACAGCCTCACGTTGTTGAAGTCGTCCTTGTGAGCCTCAGCGACAGCGACGCACTTCATGACGTTGAAAAGCGACCACAACCACTCCACCGTCGTCTTCCGGTTCTCGATGGAGTCCATCATGTGGTAATTGTCGAGCCTGTGCTGTCGAGACACCAAAAAGGTCGACTCCTTCTTGCGAAGGAGCTTGTGCTTGCTGAGCGACTCATCCAACAACTTTTTCATGAACTGGTTGTAGATGGGCGGGAGCATATAGTACGTTAGCCAAGATCGTGATGTTCGCAATGCTCCACCAACTCCTGCACTCCTCAAGCACATCGATCGCCTTGGCGCACTTGTTGAACAGCTCGGGCCAGTGACCGTCTCCACATCGGTATGGCCACCCTGGCTCGTCGCAGATCCCACCGCTGCCAACGAGCTCGTTCCCGGACCAGTACACCGTCACGTAGAAGTCATGGTCCTTGAACTCAGGCTGTTTCTTGAGCTCCTTCATGGCGCTCTTCACGGTCCATGTGAGAAATGTGAGGTCCTTTCCCCAACAAATTCTCACCTCGCAGTGGCTACAACTGGTGCTGCGGTTGTAGTTCATGTCCTGCGCGAGGTCCGCCCTTTTGCGGTTCTTCTTGCCACCGCTGATCAAGGCGAGGCTGGAGTCACTCACGACGAGGTACACGCTATTCCGGCCACAGGTTGCCCCGGGCGTGATGCGGCCAAGGCCTTTGTCATTGACAGTCATTGACAGCGCACAACGTGTCCATGAGTTCCGGCGCGTAGTCAGCCGCCCACATAGCGCAAGAGCTTTGCAGAGTAGCTTGTGCACCGAGGATCTGCTCCATAGTCTTGCGATCCTCAGGCCTCGTCTCCTGGAACAAAGTGTTCGATGTAAAGCTCGTCATCACTCCTCGCCAGTACTCCAAGTTGCCCCCCGAACACTCCCCAAGGTTGTAAGCAGCCATAGCGGCTACCGGTGAGGGAAGCTTAAGAGCAACAAGTGCACGTTTTGTTGGTCTCTGAGCCGAGCTATCGGTGACAAACTGTTTCATCCTGTCAGCAAACTCAGAAAAACATTCATGGATCAGGTCAGTCATTTCATACGTGTAAGGCTCTGCACGTTTGAGGGCCGCCCCCCTGGACTGTCCATGCTGATGATCCTTTGTGCACTTATATTGTTGCAGTTTGGCCAACGATTGAATGACTTTTGCAACAAATTTCCATCCCTGTCAAGGACACCAAACACACAACCGTCGCAATTGTACTTGACCATCTCATATTTCATGAGGAAATCATGCACGAAATAGTTCTTCCAATAACTGCAAAGCTTAGGAAGTTCCATGTTGATCACAAGCACAATGTCAAGCTGTCGAAGCATAGTGATAAGTTTATCCAAACGCTTCAGCAGTTTGCGAAACAACGCCTTGTGCTCCTGGATCTTGGCTTGACCTTCTTAAGTCTGACCATTGATATTGTTCCAGGGGCACCCACCCGTACACGGAAGTGAAGCATGAATCATCACGCAGGGCGGTGTTTTGGACTTGACATTCTTCCTGAAAATTTGCACCTCGTCAAATACCCACTGCAACGTACCAACGCATTCTGACGTTCAGTTACTCTTAGCACCTTGCAACCAAATGCGGGTAGTCTTGATTTGTCGCCGAGTTTGGAATCATCGGAACAGCAAAATTCGCATAAGAACCGATCATAGGCTTCATGCGTGGAAACGGCGGAAGCTTGCGCTTCGCTAGTGGGGGCTGGCTTGATTGTAATGTTTCCATCCAACTGCACCCACCGTACTCCAATAAGATTGCAAGCATGATCCCATTTTGCTTTGCTCGTAAACGGCTTGGTCAAGATGTCCGCAACCTGATACACAGTGTTGACGTTGACGAGATTGAAGAAACCTTTCGTAAGTTCTTTGAGTTCTGTCAGCATGACGAAGCTGTGCGGAATTTCCAGTCTGAATGATGTGAATTGTTGCTTGATTGTCTTCACAAAATGCAACTTTGAACTTCTCATTCAAATGAACGTTCAATCCGCGAAGAGGTGCTATCGTCCTTTCATGCTGCTCAAAACCACCGTACCGAATCTTGTCCAACTCGGGGTCGACATAAACCAACACAGGATTGCCCCCCTGACCGGAGTTGTCCCGGCCTGGAAACGGAATCGGCTTGGCGTTGCCACCAGCTGGCTGCTTTTCCTTGGGTGCATCAAGCAATTCCCACAGCACACTCATAAGCGAAAGCGTTGGTAAACCTTGCGCTCGCACAGAGTGGTTGGCAGCAACAACTTCGGCTTCAGTTGATGACATAGCAGTACTTGTCTGCTTCTTCGAAAACGCATTGATGGGGTAATACGTGTTGGGACCGACTATGACCGCCACACAGCCAGTAGTTGACCTCGAGTCAAACTCACCTGCATAGTCAGCGTCTCCGAAAACCCACAGTCGGCAATCCAGCAAGCTGTCCCCAATAAAACATGACATTCTGTGATTGAGGGTCGAATTGATGTAAGCAACCAAACGATGCAATCCCTCATCACAATCTTTGGACCACTTTGTGACGCGCGAAGCAAGTGACTGAGTTGCACGAAGAAGATCATATCTCGCCATTCTAGCAGCAAAAAGAATCTTCATCAAAACCCGACTTGCAATGGGTTGCAACTTACCAGTTGGTTCTTTCTCGCTCTCACGCGGAAGTGCTGTCCTCATTTCGTGAAACGGGGTCGAAACATTCTTGAGGGTAGCACGAGAAGTCTTCGCAAGCTCCCAATAAGACTCAACGCATGAATCCAAGAAATCGGCCATGTCATAATGGACGATGTTGACGGGTTTCTTCATGCAACCGTCTTTTGGGTGATCCATGTCAATGAGCTCCTTGAACTTGGACTTCTTTGACTGTTTCTTCGCAGCAGTTTTGTTTCTCATTGCTGCCGCGGCTGCGTGTCCTCCCACCTGGTCGGCATAGCTGAAAACTGTGCAGCCGGTCCACCAATTCTTCTCCTTGACATCGGCTTGTGCTTTCCACGAGTCCTCGAGATACTCATATGTGTTGCCCTTTGCGACACAGGTCACGCGGAGATCAAGCAGTCCCTCAAAGTTCTCGGGGGCATACCTCTTCCTTCTGGGATAAAGATGGTGTCGAACCCAAATCTTTTCCTCAGGAAAATGCTCCCAATAATCTTCCGTTCTGTGAGGGACGGCAGGACTTGCGCTCTGCTTTTCGAACACATGAGCAAATGGGTGATGTTCTCTTGTCAATGTCACCTGATTCTGCCCAACATGTTCGCAGCCGAAATATCTTCCGAGCGACTCCGGCGTGTCAATCTCGATTGCGGACTCGATGTTCTTCCACCCTTTTGCCAAATTAGCAGTTGGGCCAGCCATCTTGAGGTCATCAACATAAACAACCAGCAAAAGCTTGAGCTCATCATGGAAGAATACGCTTTGCCAAATGCCTTTCAACAATGGCCTCCACTTGTTCTTTCGGAGACCAGTCTCGAAATGGTTCTCCCACAAGCCACCGCTCACACGATTTCCTTCGAAAACAGTTCTGCCTTTGTACTTTCGGCTGGGGTCGCCCACAGCAAGCTCGCTTCCCTTCAGGTAACATGCCTCAAAGATACGGGCTATGTGGGCCTTTTCCCCCTTTGCCTTAGCTTCAGCAATGACTGTCTTGTATTCTTTTACCCGCGACTCGTCCCAGGTACCTTTGCTTCTGAGCTTCTCCCATTCGACATCCAAAGCCTTCTTTGCCTCAGGAGTATTTGCAACTTCCGAGCGCGGAATAAGCCTTGCAACTGCTGCAGTCATCAACAAAGCATTGACCAAATCTTCACGGTTGTCTTTGATATGCTCTTCAATAACTGCAGTAACACATGCTCGATGCTCATGAACAGTCTTCCCTTTTTCGTTGACTGTGACAGGCATCGCAGGGGCAAGCATTTCGGGAATAGCTGATGCAACGGCTGCCGGCGACGGGAGCTTTTTGACTGTGCCCCCCTGACCATGAACAGCATGATTGGGCTTGTCAAGAGACGGCAAGGTGACGTCCCGTGGGACGCTGTCCACCGAACCCTCCAGCTGTAAATACCAACCACGTAGAAAGGTGTATACGGTCAAACCGTTATAGCCGAACCCGTGCAAATGTTGTAAGGGAGAAGGAATAATAGTTACAACAGTGGTCCTGACAAATGCAGAGCAGGCGAAGTGCTTTCCGCTCTCAATTGCCGATCACGTATGAACGCAGCTTCACATAAGATCTTGAACCTCACTTGTGACTTGAGCCAAATGGCAATCAATGGAACCCTGTCAGCAACACAAACACGGACCTCAGAACTGCTTCCCAATTTAGGCACGGGGCCAGGAGGGTTTTAACATCCCCCATTTGGGTCGCATTGTTCATCATGCGGTCCAAACACCACAAAACGTTCCACTGGCCACGGCTTCAGCTACGAAACTGTGTCGAACACTCTTTCACTAACTATTGCTACACCGTCCATTCATTGTGAAACTTGCCAGGTCCAATTAAGGCAGAAACATGCATCCGCAAATCGTAGCACATTCCTATACTCAGATGCAAGAGACATTTTGCCTCTAGCCAATACGCAACCACTTGAAATCCCGGCTGCCGCATTTGCGCATCGCGCAGCCGTCATCCACAGAAATGGGTTGGCCATAGAAATCCATAGCATGTGCCATCTGAATACCATTGGCAAAGAAGATTTGGCGAGCAATACATGCAAAACATAGCCATTCCAGGTACCATGAATAATATATATAATGGAAAAGAAATCATCCATGATGTAATAGTTCCATCCATGAATATCCGGAATGTCATAGTCGTCGGAATATGTAAATGTATACATATCCATTCATCTTGGACGTATGAAATCATATCATGATGTAGAGTCGTTCCATCGCAATGACGTTGATGAGACGCAAGCAACAGATGGGGACTAGCCCACATCGTGCCGCAATCAACATCTGCATTACGCATACCTGTCTCCAATGGACAGTCTGTGGGTACGTCGACGGAACTCTTCGTCCAAATTCTTTTGGGATTCTCGCGCCCGGACACACTTCTTGTGATGATCTTCTGGTATCCAATGCCCCATTCGGAGGCACCAATCCAGCAGAGGTGTGTCGCATTTATTCGGGTCGGTGGCTGCAATAATGGCGCTCACATTGACCGAATAACCATATTTGCCAAGGTTCAAGCCATCCCTTACGAACGATATATATTTACAGTTGAAAGCCAGGGAGAAGCATCTGTAAATAATATCACCCACCGGGCGCACGCGATCCTTGACCAGGAGCTTCATATCGTCCTTGGTGACGTCGAGGATTCTCGCTGCAATCCACAGCTTGTAGAATATGTATAGCCCCTCGCACTTGCATACCATCAGACGAATGTATTCATC
>CAUJNA010001309.1:0-91322 GCA_963377175.1 Effrenium voratum | reverse complement strand
GCCTGAGCTCCGGCCAAGGTGGTGGCGCGAGCGTTTCGTGAAACCTGTGGTTTTGCTCGTTAAAGCTCTTTATGGGCATCCTGACGCTGGCGGACTCTGGGAGGCACACCTCAAAGGGTTCATTAGTGAACTGGGAGGGCGTGAGGTCGCAGAGTTTCCTGGAAACTTCTGGTTCAAGGAGTCCGGGTTACTTCTCTCGACATACGTCGACGACTTGACGTTGGCCGGCCCCAGCCACCTTCATAAAGACTTCTGGGAAAAGTTAACAAGACTGGTTGATATAGAACCCCCAGAAGACATATATCGGGTGAGGCAGGAATCACCTTTTGATAGATGCTCCAAAGGACCCAACTGAACCCGATCTTAATGCCGCAATGGGCAGATTGAAAGGGGGCATGGCGTTCGACATGCGGGATTATGCCCGTCAAACGGTAGCATTATATCTTGAGGTTGCACAGCTAAAAAGTGAAAAGTTGCGTGATGCCACCACTCCATTCTGTCCTGCTGGATCCCTTGATCCTGCAGATGACGCCTTGGAGGGTGAGCTCGGCTTCGCCGCTTGCCGCGTGTTGATGAAAGCCTTATGGCTCGGCCGTTTGGCACGCCCAGACCTGGTCAAGCCTATTGGCGACCTCGCCTCATTTGTTCAAAAATGGTCTAGAAACTGCGATAAGCAGCTACATAGGCTTGTTTGCTACATAAACAGCACGGTCAACAGCACGCTAGTAGGCACAGTTCAAGATTCGACTGAGGATTTGCATCTGTCTCTTTATGTAGACGCCGATTTCGCCGGAGAGCGAGATGCAAAATCCACGTCCGGAGGATTCTTGATTTTGAGTGGTCCGCACACGCATTTTCCGCTTGCGTGGGTATCCAAAAGGCAGACATCGGTCTCCCGGTCAACGACCGAGGCGGAGATTGTATCTCTCGCATACTCCCTTTATCAGGAGGCGCTCCCTGCGCTTAGCTTGTGGGAGCTGATCTTGGATCGACCATTCCATCTCAAGATCCACGAGGACAATCAGGCGACTATCCTCGTAGCAAGGAAAGGTTTCTCATCCAAGCTACGCTGTGTCCAGCGAACACACAAGGTGAACCTCGCGTGCATCGCAGAGCAGCTTGAAAGCGAACACATCTCGATAGAATACGTCCAAACCGACATGCAGTCAGCGGACATCTTCACGAAAGCACTTCCACCCAACAAGTGGGACCATGCCATCCGGTTGCTCGGCATTCGTGTTGACCTTCCAGAGAAGCTTGAAGACGTTCGTGAAAGTAGAGCCGCTAAAGCAGCTGCCTAGTGCGCTGCAGCATGTCCGCAAATTTCCCAAAGTGTGCAAAGTGCCTGGGTGATGCTTGAATAACTTGTGTCAGTCGTTGTGATGTAAACTTGACTTCAAGTTGGCGTGGTAATGCGCCCAAGACACTCCCTCAGTGCCGTCAATGAGGGGGGAGTCAATTATCACGATGACATTTATGGCCCAGAGGTACATGAGGTAGGTCCCCATGTAGTCAGTTGCATGTTGTACATTCAAGTCATTGCCAAAGCATGATTCAATCACTGCTTTGGCTCAAGTGCTGAAAACAGCGCGTGGCTCGCGCTGCCCCACAAGGTTAAGGGAGAGGTCGCAGTCACGGAGGGGTTCGTTCCTTTTAAGGTCCCGGGTTCCCCCGTTGTTGACAAAACTGTGTTTCCCTCTCCTTTGAGTGATCATGACTTAATTTGGCTGTAAGGTACCCCAGCCCAATTCTGCCCTTGATTCTTGCGTGGTTTGGGGGAGGTATTGGAAGCCATAGATATTTAAACCGAGTTGCGCAGGGGCGCGGAGTTGGCTGGGACAAAGTCGAACCTGGGAACTCGAGCAGCGATCTGTCCCAACAACAACAGCAACGCAGAATCCGGCGTCACAATTTGCCGCATCCCCTTTGAAAGGCTGCACCTCAAGGCCAAGTGTTCGATTCCATTGCAATCACTTCGGGGGTGTCAAGAACCTTGCTTCATTGGTGGATTAGTGGGAGTTTGGCTGATTTGAATTCACCAAACCACAGGTGCCCTCATTCTTGGGACATGCACTGGGGATGTGAAGAATGTGGGCTTGGAGCAGGTGGTTGCTTTGCGTTCACAGAATCGATCCCCCCAAGTCTATTCCCTTTGGCTCGTTTTCGGCATGGGTTTCTCGATCCTTTTGGGTGTCCTTGATTCTTTGGGTGTCCTTGATTGCCCTGTTGTTGGTACACCCTCCTTAGCATTTGAGGGAAATGTGTGCCACCCATGTTGGAAAGGGCAAAACAAGGGCGAACATACTGCAAAACACGCGGATGGATTGGGCCCTACTCCCGCCCTCCAAGTGTCACCCATAGTAGCCCTATTTTACAAGACTATTTTGTTGTGTGGTTGGTTGATGTAACTTGCGATTATCCACTGCTATTGGACATTGGTGAAGTGACGTGTTTCCCAAAAAGCAACCACCCAAAAAGCAATGCGTGGTTGGCGGCCAGCAAACCCCCAATGTGCCTTTGGTTGTCATGTTACACAATAGTTGCTCGGTATCTTCCAATGTGTTGCTGGGTATCTTCCGATGTTGAGTTGGTTGTTGGTTCACCGATCTCAGATGAGTTGCGTTAAAAAAAGACCTGGAAAAAAAGGGGGAAAACAAAGGGGGAAAAAACAAAGGAGAAAAAAGAAGAAGAGAAAAACAAGAAGAATACAAACGAGACACGCTTAAAATACCCGAAAAAGAAAGACACGCATGCTTCTTCTCGCCAGGAAAGAAGGCGCAGCTCAAAGCAGAGTTGAGCTGGCAGCTTCCCGGCCTGCACTTGCAGTACGCAGGACCGGCTTGGATTGGGTTCGGGGGGGGGGTTGAATGGCTGGAAACCCCTGCGAAACATCAAAACTAGGTGGTACATGGGTGTTCATCCGCCCAAGAATGGACGCATAAGTTATGACCCATGGCCAAATGTAGGTTTGGGACCTGCCAAAAGGGGCGTCCTTAAATGATTGATATGATGATTGGTCGGGGTTCCATGGTGGTTTGTTTGGATTCCATGATGGTTTGTTGGGGAATCGTGCTCGAATTGAAGGAGCACCTAATCCTTCAGTTGTCCTCAGACCATTAAAGGGCCTTTTTGCCAACGCAAAGCGAACTGTTGCCACAATCGCCTCATTGGAATTTTAGTGCCCGCCGCCGAACAAGAATCATGGCCGTGTGTGATTAGGGTTAGGGTGTTGTTTAGTGGTAGTGACAAGTGAACAAATAGTGCCAACCCCTCCCTGCATCCATTTCCCCTCACAGTCAAGTCTAGGTATCACCCGGTTTCCAGCTAGGGACATATCTGGAGAGAAGTTCCATGGGAAGCCTGCCACTCGCGGCCTTGAGATGGGAGGGTCCCGACCCAAGCGCGTGCTTTGGCTCACCCAACTTCCAAATAGAGTACTGGGTGGGAAAGTCAGAGGTGACCTCATACTGAGAAGGGATACCTTTCATCTGTTGGGAGGCTCTCGTGTGACCATGGCCGGGATCTGGCAAGCGACAGAAGAACTTCGCAGGAGGTGGAGGTGTGCGCGAAATCCTGCAGATGCTGAAGCGCAGCGATGGCTTTCAAGTGCTGGGCGTCAGCTACTTTGGGAACGCGCCTCGGACCCGACGCCGGTTTTTTCTTTTCTCCCATGGCCACTAAGGGCGGGGGGGGGGGGGAAGGTTCAGCGTCAAAGACCGCAAGAGTAGCAACTCAAGAAAGACACGTCCATCTTCAAGCAGGCTTTAATTGAAACAAAATATGCGGACGGCATGCCGGTTTAGGATGGCAATCCCTGGCTGACTAAAAGGATTGCATTTGCAATGGAAAACCTCAAGCAAGCGCTTCCCCTTTCAAATTGTCGAACTATCATTTGTGAGGATGCCAGAGTTCCAACCAGATTTCTCCTGAGGAGGATGGTGCTGTTGTTTTCATAGTAAGGCCCATGTTTTGGCTCGCCACCTGCACTTTGCTGTGGAACTCCGAGAGAAGCTTGTTTGTCGACCTCACATGAGCATTTCATGCTTGGGTTGCTTGGGGTTAGCGTGCCCTTGATGACCATGCCAGCCCTGACCCGGCTTAGGAGCACGTCACGAAGCCCATGGACCATAAGATCTACAAGCCGCTCTGGGAGGAGCTCTTTGAGGAGATCCGCCAGAAATGCGACCGCGCCGTGTTCTTCATGGGCGGCTACTCGCAGAGGCGGGTTGAAAACTTCGATCCCGATGGCTCTTGTGGCTCCCATGACTTGGGATATGTCCCGGGGATGGGTCCCGAGTCCCAGAAAGGGCCCCCCCTGGTTTGGGGATTCCGGCGCAATATAAAGATGCCCGTCGCACTGGGGAGACCACTTAAAAGCTTTTAAATGTCATGTTGGTTTCGCTTACACCAGCTGAAGGGGTTTCGGGGTCTCACCGAGTCAACCACTTCGTACCAGAGAGATCACCACGGCTTGGCACACGGGCGAAATCGTGGACTCAACCATACAATGGCCGCATTGGAAAACAATAGCTCAAACTGCGGAAGCTGGTGCAGTGGTTAGGCAAGAGTTTGTCAGCCATTTGCAACATTTGGCACTAGGTATGGGTACAAGCAAGTGTACGACGACAATATGGGCACCATCCGCGAGTGGATCGCTGATGCCGGCCTAGCGGTGCGCACCGATTTCGAGAAGGTGCGTGACTGGCCCTTGGGCGACTCGCTACATTTCGCCGCGTCGGTCAAGGACACTCGGCCAGTGAATGGCACAAACATTGTATCGAGGGTCTTCCCAGATGTGGGTCAAGCTTTGGTTGTAAAGTTGTCTGAAGGATTTTGGCCCCTTGTGGTTTATTTGGGATTGTCAAGGAGGCGCTTGGGTGGGGTAAGGGGGCCACGGACACGCATGGCTATTTCGCCACGAACCCTACACCCAATGCCCCGTGTCCCCGAAAACCCCCGGTCCGGCAGTCCGACTCTCGTTCCCTTAAACAAGTTTTAATGCCGTTCTTCAGAGGCTCAAAGTTTCAGACTTTATTGGAAGCAAATGCCAGGCTCCAATTCGAATGTTTTCGGGCCCTCAATATCTGTTTTCAAGGGTCGGAGGAGTTGATCCGGGTTCTTCATTGGAGGGCCCGAGACCCTGCATTGGAGGGGTCATGAGTGGGTGGTATGGGTTCCAGTGTACTCCCGAAAAGACATAGCCAGACTTGCGAGGAAGAGGTGGCGAGCTACTTGCGCGACCTGCTGCTGAATGCTCCTCCTGTCAAAAACGCAAAGCCCAGCTGCGAGAAACACGAGAAACTGCCCGCGGCGAGAAGTCCAGTGACTCCAGTGCCGGTGGTCGGCTCTGGTCGGCGGTGGGGAAGGGCGACAGCGCAGCCGGAGAAACGCATGGCAGCATGGCGCGTTCGGCGTGTGCGGCATGTCCATGGTCATTTCTGCACATTCGGGCTACACCCTCCAAATGTTTCAACGCTCTTTTAAGGTGTCATGTCAACCCTTTACTAAACACAGGTGGTATTGACCATGGAAATCCGTAGGTTTGTCAAAACATTGAAGTAAAATTGTGCATGCCCAGCCTCCAGCAAACTGGAGGCCTTTGCTTCATGGGAAACGAAACCCCAAAGATGGCCAAGGTATACAAGGAGCAACAAGTCTGGGACCCTTTCATGAACGAATACTTCACCGTCCTCGTGGAGGTCCCAATCGAGATCGCGCCGCGGCTTGCGACCGCCCATCTTGATGTGCTGCTTCTTGCTCAAGGGAATCCTTTTGGCTTTTGGTTTGAAGGGAAATCAAGCATTTTGTGGCGGATCGTCTTGTTTTATCGCAACCCCCACGTTCTCCAAGATGATGCTTTACATTTGAGTGTCGAACTATGAACCCGAATCTGAAGATATTGATATTTTGTGTACCCTGGGGTTGGCCCGAGGTTTTTGGTGTTTGATTGCCCTTCGGGATGTTATTGCACTTTGCAAGTGTCATACTTGGAGCTCTCAGATGCAGAGCCCAAAAGCAAAGTGGCTACACCTACACCTCAGGGAGATTCCATAGCTCTGACCCATGGGGCAGCCGTGCATTTGAGAACTTGACCATGGGGCTCAAGAATCCGAGAGGTGCGAATGCGAGAGCCAAAACGCCGAACGAGCCATTTCGAGGTCCAAGGTCTTGGTCAAAAGTCGGGTCTGTTCCCTCGGGCCCTTCGAGACGGGCCGCTCTCGGAGGCGCGTTGTTGCCAAGGTGAAGCCTCGGGATGACATTGCGGAGGAAGTGGCGGAGGGATTTGCACAGAGCAAATTCGGTGACCCGGTCCGAGCGGGCTGCGCATGTTGATTTGGTTGTGTGTTGCTGGGAAACGGTTTTGGGGTCGTTTCCTTTGAATCAACGACCCCCCTAGGTCTTTCCGACCATCAGTATCACGCACCCCAGAGGCGATGTATCATGAGGCTTCGGTGCTGACTGGGTTCTCCCGCCTGGGTGCTGAAACTGGAGCATGTACTTCCAGATGGGTATCGCCAAACAAAATGTGTGTTCTCTGACTCGCTCAAAACCAAACGTTCAAACATTGAACACCAGTCATGACCGGTCCCTCCTCCGCTGAAAGGGGTACAGGAGGACTGAGTTTCCTTCTTTGCTGTTTTGGAGGTCGGATCTCTCGGGGACATGTTGTTTTTCTTTTTTGTGTGGGGGGGGGGGTTGTGAAAGTTAGAAACTAGGTGTTGAGGGGGCCCCTTCCCCTATGGTCTCGGAGGTGTCCTGTCCAAGGCGACATCTTGGAGAAGCTGGAAGGCGTCAAGCACGCCATCGCTGTGGAGGGGCTGACCCAAATGGGGCAATTCATCTTGCACAGAGAGCTCTGCATGAAGTCTCCCAGCTGCCGAGCGGTTTTTGTTTCCTTTTTTTCCTTCGGTGTCTCCTAAGGTCAAAAGTGTTCAGATGGAGTTGCACTGGCAAAACAAATGGCCGAGAATATGTTTTCTAGCATATTTATCCTCTTGGAGGGGTTCCATCTCCTTGAGAAAGGTGTTTGATGGCCTTTGTCAAGGTGCGTGGCCAAAGAGAGCCCAGCGCCCAAAGAAGCCGAGAGGGCTTTTGCAGTGTATCTTGGCTCAAGTCGACTGTCAAGCAACAGGTTTGTCACTTGGTGCCATGTCAGCTTGTGCAAGTTGACGGGGAATTGGACATATTGCGGCCGCCTGTTCCTTTCTTTACATGGTTCTGGGTTCACCATGTTTGTGCCAGGTTTTGATTGTGTCTCACTTGACCTGACAGGTACATGAAACTCGTGACGCCGCGTATGCCGCGCCTCATTCAGCAGGCAGGGCATCTTTTGAAGCAGTGACTTGGCGATGGAATGGCACGAATTTCAACCATTTCCCCTTTTCTAGCGACGCTGTCTGCTTTCCCCACTGACCAGTCCAAAGTTTCTCGCTTTTCGCCTGGGGCCAGACCAAGGCGACAAGTACAACCGGTAGAGCAGCAGTGCTCGTGCGACGCATCCGGCGTGGACCAAAACGGTCCTGCCAAGTTCCAGCCAGTTCGACGCTGGGCTCGGAGGTGAAGCCATGGCTCCGGCGCTTTTGACCCCCAAAGTTTCGAACCAGGACTCAAAAGAACGTGACCCAGAGCTACACCTGTGACTGGTTCGAAACTGCACGGTCAAACCTTAGAGGTTGCCTTGCAACTTTGGTTTGACCTGCTTGAACGGAGATGGGCAAGGTTGACCTCGGATGTGAGAACTTGACAGCTGGATGATGTGTTTCCCCAAAACGGGAAGCTACGGTCCCCAACAAATATGAATTGTGTTGAGGTGGAGAGATCCGGGGTCAGCATGATGGCCCCAAATTGGTTCAAAGCGCCAGCCAAATGCCATCATGAGGCGCGCACACAGGGCGCGTTTCAAACTCCAGGGTCAGCATGATGGCCCCAAATTAGTTTCAAAGTGCCAGCCAGATGCACACAGGACACATTTCAAATTGCCACTGAGAGAAAGCAGCAGGATTTCCAGGCTATTCGGAGTGAGAGGGATTGGGCTCCCATTGCTTCGCAGCAAAGTTCCTCCCCAAGTTCCGAGAATCCAGGCGACCTCACTGAGGCATTTCACGTTACCTCGAAACTCCAAGCCAATGAACCAGAAGCTGATCCCTGGCAAGGTTTGGAATCCCTTCGGACTGACGGAGGCGACCTTTCGGTTGAGCTTGGGGTTCACATCGAAAGCGCCGGGGAGACCCCACTTTCCGTCTTTGGCTTGCCGATACATGCGCGTACAGCTTATGCTTGGAGAGCGGGCCACGACCACGGCGTGAACGCATATATGCAATCCTCTGCAGTACCTTCCACTCCGAGACAGCTTTGACCCCCCATATATGCTTCCACGCCTTGACCCCCGATTCACGCTAACACTGTGTCGCTGTCGAAGCCTTGCGCGAGTCTTTCCTGGAGTTGGTCGCCCCCACCACTTTTCGTAAGAGAAGTACCCCTTGGCTCGAACCCGAAAATCCCGCCTCGAGGCCTTGAGGCGGTCCGGCTCGCCTCTGGTGGTGCCGGAGAACGTCATTGAGGCCTCTCCCGTAAAATGGCGAAATGGGTGGTCCTTCTGTCTGAAAAAAGCCCACGAACCAGGCGTTAAAACGAAGCCAAGACGAAGCCTTCCCTGGACTTTTCTTCTTTTCCCCCCCGCCCCAAAACGCCTTCAGAGGGAGAGCGATCCGAGCCATGGAGACGCTTCCCAAAACTGGACGCCCAGTCAGTCCGCGGCCTTGAGGATGGGATGGACGCCAATCAAAGCCTTGAATGATTTATTTGGTGCATGTCATGGGGAATCCAGGAATCCAACTTTGGTATCGGAGGCACAGGGTTGATTGCCAGCTCTGCTCCGTGCCAGGGTGTCCTTTGAAAGCTCTGCCGGCAATTCAAAGCCCTCCGTGATGTTTTTGCTTTAACGGCGGAATCAAAAGGCCGCAACCTGTCGTTTTCGCCCAACATCCTCTATGGCCCAAAGTTGTGCCAGTTCTGCGCCAGCTCTTCAAGAAACATGTGAGCTGAGCAATTCTGTGATGCTGCGTGTGAGCGCGAGACGTGTCGAAATGATAAATGATGCTGACCATCAGCTCCAAAATGGCCGCCGAATGACGCCGGCGACACGCCAAACTCCAAATGATGTCAGCAATGCTGAGTGATGCTGCCGGCGATGGCCCGGAGACATGCTGCATCTCATCGCCAGACCGAAATGATGCTGGAGCTGCTGGCGGTGCCCCATCTCAGCACGAAAGTTCGTGAAATGCTACACGTCAGCACCAAACTGGTCCAAATGATCAGAGGTGATGCTTGCTCAAAGGCATTTGGGTGAATGTTTGGGTCTTAAAGGGAAACCAAAAGGAAACGAACCGTAAAAACGGGTCCATTTCCTTTGGGTTTCCCTTTTCGGCATTCGACATCAAACCACCAGACGCCATCCATTTTTCTGCAGGTGATCAGCTCCCACTGGCCCCGGGGCCGCCGCTCGGACGACTTCGGGTGCCGACCCTCTTCACGTGTGGGCAAATCGATTGGTATGGGTTGGGTTTGGGTTGCTGTGCTTATTTGTTTGTGTAAGATTTGGTTTTTTGGACAGCACGGCGGCCTTTTTCAGCTTGTTCTGTTTTTTGTTGTCCTCTTCCTCTTCGTTTCTGTTTCTTCCGCCCGTCGGATGAATGGGCAGACTTCAATATTGCCGACTTCCTTTCACGTTGCCCCTGGACACCTGACACATCAAAAACGGTGCACCTCGAAAGCGATCCGGAGAGGTTGATTGGGTGCACAAGATATCTTGGCAGGTCTCCGGCTCGGTGTCTCGCAAGCTTTCTTGGGGTTGTTGGATACCTGAACCCACCCGCATAGCTAGGATCTACATGATTGTGATTGCGTTCTCAAAGGTTTGCAGGTCATCCAAGAAACTTGGTCCACCCCCAAACAGCGTCAAAACTCTGATTTCTGATTCAGCGTCATGTTTGGTCGACAGGGAAGTAACTGTGCGAGGCCCAAAGCTAGCCAGCCGATTCGGGGTATGATGAAGGTCCCTGAATCATGGGGGCAGGTATCTTGACATGCGAAACATTTTGATGTCTGACCCCCCCCCCTTTCCGGTCGCCGCAATTTTGATTCGAGCCATGGTTGATCTTTCGGCCCTTCATTCAACGTGTCCCACGTGAGTTCCCGACATCGACCAGGGGAGGACCTCAATTTCCCGAAACACGTCCTGAGCTTCGTCTCGGCCCACTTCGGACTCTCAGGACCGGGCACCCTTCACCTGGACGCAGGCAAGGTGCGACCTGCGAATTTTTGCGTCTCCCCGGTGTAGTTCGGGTTCAGAAACTAAAGGCACCGATTTTCCAGTTGGATCAAGCCTCGAAACGTTGAGTCTCGGGCCTTTGAGTTAGGATCCGACTTTGGTACTGCAGTCAGGCCTTTTGCCCGGACCAAATGGCGCAGTGCTCTTGTTGGGGGGAACTCCTTTGCGCTTGGGTTCGAAGGAAGCCAAGTGTGCCAAAAGCAAAACCAAGGCGCATGCGGATCCCCCCTACTTTCAAAACACTTCCTCCTGGTGATGTTGGAGAACAAAAAAACCGAGTTGGATCTGGGCATGTTAAATTAATTCTTTCTAACCGACCAAAGGGGCGCCCAGCCAAGGCCCATGGTGGGGCCCCAGAGCCACGGCCCCAGCCGAAAAGCGAAAAGACGAGGCCCCGGCTCCGTCCCTTTCTTCGGGTTTTTTCTGGCTTCCCTTTTGGGTTTTAAAAAAGGATGGGCTTTTCCTCCCCAAAGAAGAGGGACGATTGATTGAACTTTGAGCCACCTCAAAAGTAGTTGGACATGAATCTCCAAGTTTTGATGTCCACCAAAGAATCCAGGACTCATCGAACTTCACATAGCAGATGTGTGGCGCCCATGTTGCCACCATGTGTTGCAAAATGTTGTGTCGCTAGGAACGTTGGCCAAATGGTTGCTTTAGATTTCACGTTGGTGCTGGCATGTTTCGTTTGGTTGGTATTATGTTCGCTCCCCAACAAGTTATCCAGCTCTCAGCGGTTCCGATGCGTCTCCAAAATTGGGAGGGACCTGTTTGAAGGCTCGGTGTCCGTTTGGTTTCGCTCCCTCCCAAAGCTGGGTTCATGTTGCGCTCGCACCTTGTACGTTTTTTGTTAAATCAACTCTGGTGCAGAACTCTCCGGGCCAGCAATCAAACCCCTTGAAAGCAACCCTTGAAACCTATGGTGAACGGTTGAAGCCATCTATGTCAATCCCCGCGGCACCTTCCAGGTGCATCACTACATGGACTTGCACGCGCCCCGCGCCTGTGGCCCAGACGACCCCCCCTGTGACCTGCAGGAGCGCAACCGATTCGTTTCTGCTGCTTCTTTAGCGAGCTCACCGACTCGGGGGGGGGTACAATGAGCTCGCCATGATGAAGGTCCGTTTTGCTTGGGGATCCCTTACTTCAGTTTTTGTTTGTAGAGATTGCAGATGTTTGTTGCCGGTTAGCGGGAAAGAGCATGTTGAGCCAATTGCTCAGCTTCACCATTCAGAGGACTTGGCCGGAAGGCTTCGATGTGGCTTTCCTCAAGTACCCAAAGGCAAGCAAGAGTTTGCAAACGGCTCAAGAGCAGTCCGCCACGTGAAGCAAAAAACATGTGACCAGGTTCCAGCATCGCGTGCGAGGGACCCGAACTGGAAACCCTACGAAGCTGAGTTAGGATGGGTCAAAGCCACAGAAATACCAGCTGAAGGGTTTCCACAACCAAGTGATGTTTAGACGTATCCAAGGGCCCCCTGAACCTTTCGTGTTTGACGACTCACAAAGGGCGCCATGTGATCTGAGGTCTTTTTCCCCGCTCGGATGGTGTTGCAAGTAAGCAGGCCAAAGCCCACTTTGAACCTATGCTCAGCGATCCGTCAAACCAAATCCAGAACATGGGCCCAGCCGGAACGACGAACCTCCCAATCTGCCCGCTAGGACCGCTCAGCGCTTTGGGCCCTGGGCCATCTTCGGCGCCTTCCGGTCCAGGAAGAGGCCAGAGGTTCTCTGCGTCGCTCTCGTCGACTTCCCTGAAGGTTCCCTGAAGGAAGGACTCGGAGCTGGAGGAATCCGGAGCTAAGGAACTGGCAGGAGTGTCAAAACATGGCGGTTCCTTGTGCTAAGCACGGGGACACGTGGGTGTGCTGAAGTTCTTCCCATGTTAGAGGTTGCTCTGAGTTGTCTCAGGTAACCATTGGGTTCTCAAAATTTCGGGATTCGCACCACGCATCTTAGGGTGTTGGATGCAGGTCCAACAGGCTTGCTGGCAAAGGTTGTTTAAACAAGGCTCGGGTCGCACAAGAAGCCAAAAGTTGTGGCTGCTTTGCAGTGCTGTGCTTCAAACATGTTTGGACAAGGCAAGGGCTGCCAAATGTCCGTCCTTGGAGCACCCTGGAGGGGAAGGTGCATACCCAAAATGAGATGGTCCCTGTTTTTTCGACCCTTCGGCGTTCGGGTTGTGCAAATGGGTCGTTTATCCTCAAAGAAGACACGGCCATGTCTCAAATGGATCAGTCCCCTTCTTGGATCAAGTAAAGCAAGAGACAAACAAAGCACTTCCATGTTTCCCTTGTGAACATCTGGGTGAACTCATTGACACGTTCCCATCGCCGCACCTCACCCGTTTGGTTTCCCCTCCTCAAAAACCGCTGACCCGTCCCTTTGCTTCGCAGCTCAAAGAAACGAGCAGAGTCTCACGCGGCGCCGTTCACTCTGAGCTGTTTCTCTTACGAGTCTGCCAAAAAAGTGAAGGGTCCCCCCAAAAGAAACAAGGGCACCGCAAAAGATCAGGTTCCACCCAGATTCCAAGCGACATGCGGCTTGCGCCAAAATTCGGCCGGAGACTTGTGAGTTTTTGGCGAGCCTTGTTTTACCTGCAAAAGGGGTCGTGAAAGGAGAAGCAAAAGGTTGGAACTTGGAAGGACTGTTCAAATATCGAAGGATCTTGCTAGAACCAAAATACCATTCGGAGATTGATAGTCAGATGGGTTTGATGCTCAATTGCCTGAACATCATTTTTGAGGATGGTACCACCAAAAACTCACCATATTTGACCAGGAGCTCTCTCGCGTTTGCTAACCATTGAAATCAGCCAGAAGCGAACCACTTGAACAAGACGCATCTTGAGAATGGCAACTATTGCCATTTCAGCAACTTCCACATATCTCGGAGTTTGACAATTTGACTCCATTTGCCCACCCTTCGCTCCTCGCTCCCTTTCGCTCAGTGGCTCCCGGGCCGCTGGTGCTTCGAGGGTTTAGCCCGGGCCGAGGCTGGAATTCGATGATTTCGATGGGAATTCGATGTTGGACGGAATTCTGAGAACCGGAAGTTGGACAAAAGCGATTTCTTGAGGCCCGAAAGCGCCGAACACGTCGCAACGCGTGGGAAAGAACTATGCCCTCGGGCCATGCGTTCCGAAGGTGCAGCACAGCTGCTGCGGAGCTGTCCAGTGCGTGGGCTTCCAGCGCGAGCCAGCAGCTGAGACCTGATCGGCCCTGTCTTTCGGGACGTGTGTTGATTTTGTGGGACGTGTGTGGTTTTTTCTTGGCGCAGTCTAAAGCCCGAGGTCTCACCTGGACCAACCCGACCTAACACTACCCACCTGAACCCACGATCTACAACCCAATGTTGATGTCGCTGGTGCAATTGCGTGATATACAAAACTTGCATGACTCGCAAAGCCCACAGGTTTTGTCTTGGAAGGGAGGCGGGGGGCATTCTTAAAGGAGCTCCCCTTTGGCGTAAGGAAATCAATTCTACTGTGGGCGGGGGGCATGCTTCCCCGGTGGAGATGGGCAGTCAATATTCAGTGCCACGTCAGACATCGGCAATTCCCATGTCAGCTGGGGGCCCTGGATGTTGACCGTATGTCACTGCACTGTCGCTGTGCACAAATACGCTGCTCGCCGACTAGGAACCGATCTCCGCCGTGAAGTGGATGCCATTGCACTAAGGTTGTGCTGTGCCAGCGGTCAAAATGCCATGGAGCGCGCTGCCTGAGGTTTTTCTTCCAACCTGTTTCCTAGGCGCTGCATTGCAAGAGGCACGTACGCCCTGACTGACTTGGCTCTTTTGTGCATGTCAGGTCCCTTCCACATCCATAAGCAACACGAGGAGATGTCTTCACCGAAACCCGAATTTTGACTTCGAAAGTCTGGGGAACCGAAAGTCTGGCGACTTCGCTCCGCTCCTTGTGGCGCTGGGCTGATGGTTACCTCTCCCGCAGTTTCGGTTCAGAGCGAGCGGCGAGGGTGCGAGGGTGCGAGTTCCCGGGTCATAGAGCTTGTGACGAGCTTAATGGCTGAAGGCCGGGTCGGGTGGAGCGCATTCCCACGGGAGTGGAACTCTGCTTTTCGTGTGACTTGGCTCCCAGCCATCCGGTTCCTGGGCTTTTTAGCTTTTTGGTGTTTAGTGGTTGGATTTCCATTCAACCCACTAAATGTTTAACCGAGGGATCTGCGGGCCCAGCTTTGACTTGATTCCCTACACCCAGAAGCCCAGAAGAGCAGCCGGTGGCTGAAATCACGGAAAGACCAAGTCAATTTTTCCTTGAAGGGAAGCCAAAGGGAAACCGATGCCCCTCGTTTTTGCGATTGACACCTCTGGGAAATATGAAGGAACCCTTTCTGGGCTCATCCGATCCCATGTTCACCTGAGCCCTTCCAAAGTCGCAACTCTTTGCAAGGTCACAATTCAATTAAAACCATCTTACTTGTCTTTTTCTTGGGGTACCCCAGATGGTGTCCATTTCCCGGAAGCGCCAAGCCAACCAGTAACCAGCCCACGGGCCCAGCCGCGTCCGAAGGCGCCCTCCACGATGTGAAGATCCTCAGGGACTTGGATGAGCGCTTCGATACGCTCGAGGCGGGGCTCGGGGCTCGCGATGGCCCGTCGATGCCGACTCGCAGACCCATTTGGCTGAGCTATGGTTTAGGGAGGTGTCACTAGTACTAGGCTATGACCAAAAGTGAGCTGGCCTCGGAGAAAAGAAAGAACGAGTCTCACAGATCCTGCTGAAATGACACCCAGGGAATCCACGGCTTCTCCGGAGAATGAAGCGTATGGGTTCCCTTGGCCTAGTCTTTCAGGCTACCCGAGTCTCAAAACATGCGGCGTGCTGTTTGTGACTGCACGGTTACGAGGGGTTAAAGCCTACGCTGTTAGAACCCCCGCCTTTTGGTTTCCGTCTATTCCGATCCACAACCCTGGCACGAAAACCACAAAGCCTGTGTCTGGGGGAAGAATAGCGACCTCACACGACCTCACCGGTTTATGTGGGGAATAACCCCCCAACCACCTTATTTCAGGCTGGTGAAGTATTCTGATTCACCTAGATGAGTCCCCTCCCGCATCCCCCGCCCACCCGGCGCACCTCCAGGCCAATGTTGCCATGATCCCTGAGCTGGAAGATCGCATCGCCGCCCTAGAGCTCATGATGAAGGTCCATCGGCATGGGATGGGACGGGTTCTTCGAAAATGGGACGTTGGTCTCCAAACCATAAGGCATATAGACTTGAATATGCAGATGTTTGGTGTCTTGAAGGAATCGGACAGGATTGATCTTGAAGGAAGGAGTCCTAGTTTGATCATCAGGAAAGTAGGGAAGGGTTCTAAAATCGCATCGGCTTCCGGATCCCTGATTTCAAGTTTTAGAATCATGGTGGAATTCGCAGCTGGTCTTTCGCGGGCTGTGTATTGCACAGTTTGGCCAACAGGCTTCTGCTTTTGTATGTTGTGCGTGTGTGTATGTGTGTCTCTTTTTTGTGTGTGTGTGTGTGTGTCTTTCCTAGTCCTTTGACTAGGTGGCCTACCAAAGAGGTGGAATCGGTCCGAATCTAGCATGAGACCGGGCTCGCTTTTGGGCCTCTCCCGAGGCCGGCGGCGCGATGAGCCCCATGAAAGCTGCGGCCAAAGAGTTCGAGGCGCCCAAAGGCCCCAGGTGGAGTGCCGAGGAGAGCGCCACGGACCGAAAACCCACCGGGCTGGGTTCAAAATCTATTAGATCCTTCGCCAAGAGGGGTGTCTCCATTGAAGCTGGTTTGCATGTTTCGCTTCGCGGTTGGGGCTGATGGGCTGTGGCAAATCCAAAGCGATTTCGCGGCTGAAAAGCGAAAAGCCTCGGGCGAAGGGGTTTCGGGCGCCCTCCAAAAGGTTTCTCGACGGGTCGAAGCCCGGGGCCAAGCAATCGAAGGGTTCGCCCGGCAAGAGGAAAGGCTCTGAAGAGGTCACAAGGTTGAAAACTGAAAAAGCGGAAAGGCTGCGCAAACCAAAGGAGCATGTGCAAGCCAAAAAACAGGATGTGAGAACAAAACGGTTTGAAACAAGTGCCAATTGTTTCGGATCGATGCAGAGAGAAAACGCAGTGGCTATTGGAGGGCTTGGCTGGGCATGGAATGGACAGCTCTCTTCACTGCTTCCACATGTGCGCTCCTCAAATGGACCCTGTTTTGGTAGGGAACCAAAAGGAACCCAGCAATGGGGAACCTAGTTGTTAGAGTCATGCACTGAGGCCTCGATGATTAACAGCCCTCGGTGGGGGTTTGGGGCAGTGCGCGTTCGGTGCGCGCAGTGTGCGCGGACGATGCACGTACGCAGTGCACCTCTGAGCGCTCTGAGCATGTGTTGTGGTTCTTTGCCAAGATCTGATGTGGGAGCCACGCATGACTCTTGCGTGGTGAGTTATCATGGAGCTGAGGGTGTAGCCCAAATGGCCCCTTAGGAGAACAAGTATCCAATGGATTCGCTGCCTAGGGCGCATGTCACATGCCCAGGCCTAGGGCAGCCAACGGCCCGTTTCGGCGAGGGGACCTCGACTTCGCTGAGGCCCAGGAAAGCGGGCGCCGCCCGAAGACGACGGCGACGACGGCAACGACGGCAACCAGAAGATCGTCATGATTCAAGGCCGGCGCCCGGCGGTTTTTTTGTGCGGGGGCTGGCCTTTCTTGGACCCTGGAGGGAAACGCCCGAAGTTCATGGGTCACCCACAGCTGAGCAGTTCGTGGATTTGTTTTTGTTTGCCCAGTTGGGTTGAGTCACAGGCCAAAAATGGAGTCGCGATTTCGGAGTCATTGCCACGCCGCACTCCGAAGGCGATGAGCCGAAGACAAGACGAGTCTCGCAGAGCGGCGGAAGGCACGGGTTGAGAGACAGAGACCAGTCGGTGTGGAAATAACAGAGCGGCAAAGTGATGGAAGGAGCCTAAAAAGAGGTCCAATCAATCCCCACTTTCAGCAAGCCACAGCTAGTTTCCTTTGTGGAATGGATGGGCTTTTTGGGCTCGTTGAGGGGAGTATGGGAAAGAGCCGCGAGGGACGGGGAATGCCAATTGCAGGACACGCAAATCGATCGCAGAACCCCGCTTGGCTCATGTGGATGAGTCGATCTTGGACAGCGAGACGAAGGAGAGAGATATGCAGAGAAAGCTGCAGCCTATGGGTTGACTGGCTCCCGCAGGTTTGGATATAGCATTTTGGATATGTGTTTTGTTCACGTGTTGTTTCATCATGTGGCAAAACGGCCGAATGGCCGTTTGGCTCAAGTTTTTGGGAACTCCCGTCAAGTTCCCCTCGGACTCGCGTGCGAACGCCATATCCTGGCATCGCTCTTCGTCACCGCAAAAGGCTTTGTGGTGCCGCGGCGCTTTGGGGGTAGGAGGTGTTCGGTGGGCCGTCGAGGTGTTCTTGGGCCTGTCCCTCAAACTACTGTTTTGCAATCCCATTTCTAACCTCCCCAAACCTGATCTTCTTCAACTGTCACTCCCACAACCTGGTCATCAGCACCTTCTCCATTGTGCGTTGAGACTGGGTTCTTTTGGTACTTCGTGGATTACGTGTACCTCTTTGATTCCCTGGGCTACTTCGTGTTCGCCCAAAACCGCAGGTTATCAGCCGTACCAGCTAGAAGCTGGGGCTGGTGATCCGGTTGCGGGACGTGACCCGCTACCTGCTCCCATCGCCTACTTGTACGAGCAATGGCGTCCCCCGGAGCTTCTCATCGTGGGCCGGGCTTCGTGGACGACGAGGCCAACGCCCTTCGCGGCAACGCCGCGCCTGCTGCCCCCGGCTTAGACAGCCGGCTGTGGCCCATTCCCCCGATGGTGGGCGCAGAGCCCAATCCCGGGGTGATCACGGACGATTGGATCCTTTCTCAGGTTGTGTTTGATGAGGATGCGGAGGCCCCTATCCCGGCGGCAGTGCTCCAGATCGAGGACGGACCCCCTCTAGAAGAGGCTGAGGTTCCTCCAAATCAGGTGCCCTCATCGATTTCGCCTACTGTTCCGTTCGTGGCGCTCCAGATCGAGGACCGGGCTGTCCATCATGCTGCTCATCCGGAGCCGGCTCAATCATGGTCCCTTACATGGGATCAGTTTGACCAACTCCTCGGCAGTGGATCGCAGGCTACACCGCCTGATTTCGGTCGGCTCGACTTTAACTCGGGTGCCCCCGTTTCGGTTGGGAATCTGGATTTTCAATCCCTTTTTGATGCTGATTGGAGGTCTCAGCCTTCCCGAATTGACAGATCTTTTGATGCCCTGCCTACGCATGAGCCTACTCAGGGTTTTCCTCATGATGGAGAAAATGACCCCATTGAAGATTTCTCCCCTTCTCATGTTGCAGGTTCGGCCCAACCCGAGGTGGGCAAACGGGCGATTGAGGATTGGCCGCAAATAGCTGGCCCTCCTCCCGTCTCAGGTTCATCCGACATTGACATCATTCACGATCACCCCAGTCCGGCGGATATGGACTTCATCCCTGATGCAGTATCATCTCACCTGTCAGGTACCCGCGACCGGAATGCGGACCGCTACAACGCTGGTCCGAATCCACCGCTTTCCTCAGGTACCCGAGGTCGGGATGCGAACCGCTACAACGCGGGCTCAAATCCGCCAAATCGGACATCAGGTACTAGTCGATCGGATGCGGGCCGCGAAACAGCAGGCCCAAATCCTTCCTTCTCTTCGTCAAGAAGCCATGCCGGTCTCTTCGCGGCGTTCAATCGGCGTCAGACTCGAAAAGAGTCCGCCCCCGACGTCATCGACCTCGAGGAGCAGTCCAGCCACCGTACCAGCGATGGATCCGAGCAGGATACACCTGGTATTGGCTCTACTCCATTTGACCTCCTCGACATCCCCTTCCATCAGCCACCCAGGAGAGGAAATGAAGATGATGAAACCATTCCTGGGATCCTTGATGTAATCGATGAGGCCGAGGTCACACCAGAGAGACGAACTACATCGCTCCCGCCGAGCCGCGTTGCCAAAGTACTTTCCCCTAAGCCACTCAATGGTGACGTTGCTCAACGGCTTGATCTCACTCAACCTAATCCAGATCAAGCTCAACTTCGCGGATCATCATCATTTGATAATGTGTCGGGACAAACCGGCACTGACTCACGAGCCACAAAGAGGAGCTCTGAGTCACCCGAGAGACGTGAAGCTGCTCTACGACTGCGATCTAATCCCCCAGCTCATCACGATCCTATTGACGTTCCTATACACTCTGCGGGGTCTGGGCTCAGCTCCAATGCCCCGATGTCTGAGAAGGAGACTGATGACGGGATTAACTCTACGCCTAGGAACCGGAGACCTGGACTTAGCACTGTTGCCCCTGGATATGGAGGGCTTCCTTCGAATCAACCGGTCAACGACTCCGTTGTCCCCGCATTCTTTCAAATCGGAACTCCGGGCTGCACTCCCGACAGGGAAGAGAATAGTCGCGGAGATCATGACGCTGATAGTCGTCCTGCTCCGTCTGCTTCCACAAGTGGCGGCCATCCTGTTGCATCTGAGCTTCAACGACTGCTTCTCGCGATCCACAACGAGGTCAAGGGGTGCAAGGCCGAAATCCAGGGATGCAGAGCTGAGATTCGTTCATGTAGGGATGATATCAACGCTTGCGTCGGTGAGATCAAGAAGATCAATAACCGTGTTGACGCCTTCGAGAAGAAGGTTGAATCATCTTTCTCTGCCGTTGCCGGAACTCTCTCAAAACACGAGGCTAAGTTCCGTGATTTCCACGAGTGGGTCGCCCGAAGCGAGAAGGAGATGAATGAGCGTTTCAAGATGTATGATGAGAGATCTGACTCGATCGTCATATCCGCTGCTGAACTTCGCGAGCAGGCCGAATCACTTGAGAACGTCAAGGTCCAGCTTCTTAGGTTTTCTGAGATCGGGGCCCTTGAGGCTGAGGTTCGGAAAATCAAAGACGAAGTTGAGGCGAACTCTCGCAGTGTCATCGACATTGAGGGAACCATCTCAAGAGAAAGAACCATCCGTGGGAACGTCGAGACGTATATCCAGCATCTCGTTCCTGCGACCGACCTGAAGCAGTTCAGTGATAGGGTATCCGGAGCCCTCAATGAGAACTCACAGAAACAGGAAGAATTCAAGCTTCAATTGTTCCGCATTGCTAGGTGCGTCAAGGACCTTCACGACAAAAGCTTAGGCCCCAATCCGAGGGACATGCAAGAGCAGTTTATGAAGCTTGTGCTGAGGGTCAATGAGATCAACATGCAGATCGCTGAGTTGAGGGAGCAACCTCTTGCTGCCTGCGGATCCTCAAGTGCTGGCGCTGGTTCGACCGCAGGAACGGGATCATGGGAGAAATCTGGAGACACTGCTCCCTTAACCCAGGGAAGGGCTCCTAGAGGTTCTCCTCCTCGTGATGCTCGCACCGTCAGCTCGGCGAGGCCTCCTCCACCTCCACCTCCTTCGGGGCCACCCCCACCATCACCATCAGCCCCCATCTTCGGCAGGGATCCCTCTAGAACGAGGGCCATTGCTCGGGCTGCCGGCGCTGCCCCTGATAACCGGGCCAGGTGTGCTCATGAGGAGCCGGGCATCCACAGCATCGGGAACCTCGCTATCCATGCCGAAGCTGCGGCAAGTCAGTCTGCGAAGACTGCTTTGACCATGACTGTAACTCGTGTTTCAAGTGCAGCGATCAGTTTCCTAGATGCCGCGCATGCAGAGGAAGAGGGGGGAGACACGGACTTGTGAGGTGTCTCATATGCAAGGACGAGTACTGCGATCAACACATCGCTTCGCCTGACGATGTACGTCGTTTTGGGTCGAGTGTTCGACCTATTTGCCTCGGTTGTCTGAGAGCTGATCCCGACGGAAAAACTAAGCATCGCGGCCCCAGTGCGGGGCCTGGAGGACCTGATTGCATTCCTGATCATAATCAGCGGGATGGCACTGCTCCTGATCCTGGATCCGGGCCATCACGTGGAGATCCGTCACATCGGAGTCCTGAACCGCACCAAGGGAATTCTGGTTTCTGTTCCCACGCCGGAGCTGCCGGGCCAATGCCACCAAGGGCAATGTCTTCGCCCGTAGTCGGACGAGCAGTTCCGAGGGGGACCATCAACACGTACCCCGGATGTTCCCCTACAGGGGGGATTTTCACCGGTCAGGTTGAGCATGGAACGTCTCAGGGAGTCATTCGCGGGAGATACGGACCTGACGCTGCTGTGACAAATCAGCAGAATCCACAGCCTCACCACGGAGCACAGGATAACTCTGGCGGGCCAACTGGTTTTTCTCTTCCACCAGGACTCGGTAAGGGTGTGCATGGCGTCGGTGGCGTCGGCGGTATTGGAGCTCCCGATGTTCGCCGATCTTCCGCTGAGGAGAGGGTCTGCCCTCGGTGCAACATAAATGTCAAGACCAGCATCCCCGGGACACCTCCATGCTTTCAAACTTGTTCGTTGTGCCGCACTTCTCTATGCGCCGCGTGCTGCCCGCCATCGTCCGGGAGTTGCTCTCTGTGTGCCATATCCATTGGCAGAGACGGCGTTTTACCTCCCCATGTTTTTGGGCAGGCTACTCGACCGCCCTTAACTTCGTTGCCATCTGAGGCGAACAAGTGCGCCAACATAGAGCTCGAAAAAGAGCCCGCACCGCATGAGTTGCGAGACTGGATCATTTCCACGAGAGAAATCGTGAGCAACGCATTCAGCTATGACTCGCCATATGCCATGTCTTGGGTCATGAGTGTCGAGAACGCCAGCGCAATAGAGGAACTTGATGAGGAGTGCCTCTACCCGATCCTTGACAATAGGTTCAATGCTGCACTGAGAAAGTGCATCACATCGAAACCTATAGTTGCCAAGATCAGCAGGCTGACTGAAGAGGCTCAGGTGAAAAGGGGGACGAGGCTGAAAAGCCGCCAGATCCTGTTCTGTCTCATTGAGTACCTTCGTCCCGATGAAGTCGGGAGCCAGTCTATCCGTACGAATGAACTTCTTCGCCTATCCCTCGGCAGAGCTGCCGGGTCTGGCGAGCCTCAGCTTGAGAAATTCCTTGATAAATGGGAAGGACTCCTGGGCGGAATCACCGCACCGATTGATCACCATGTTCTTCAGCATGTTTTCTTTGAGCAAGTTCGACACTCGCCATGTTGATGCCTGACGTACAACACTGGGATCGTAATCCAGACGTGCAAAATTACGACTGGATCATGAGGGCCGCTCGTAACGCTGTATCGAGGTGGAGGACGAGGTACAATGTCTCTGAGATAAAGGATCGAATGTACTCCCGATCTCCGCATGCTGATCGCAACCCGAATGCCGCCGCTCCTGGGGTGCGCCGTCCTTCGCCGTTTGGGGATACTCGCAAGACAGGGGACGCGAGATCAAGTGATCGTGATCGCGGAAAGACGCGATCTGATGACCCCAGGCGGAATAGCAGGGAGCGCCCTTCTCCAGGAAGAGATCGCCGCCATGAGCATCCTGCCACCCCTGGAGTCTGTCATGATTGGCAGAAGGGGCAATGTAGGCGAGGTTCTGACTGCCGCTTTGCGCACCATGAGGAGAAGCCGAATTCTCCCCGCGATAACGACGGTCCCATATACCCTGGGTACTGCAGAGAGTGGCTAAACGTCGGCAAGTGCACGCGTCCAAAGTGCACGTACAAGCATGAGAAGCCCCCTCCTGACCTAGCTCCGCTTCCCAGGAAGCCCAGTGCCCCTGCTACTGAGCAGGGGGGTGATTCGTCGAATCCCTATCCTGATGGGCGAATTGACAGTCCCGCACCCGGGGTTGACGAGGGTTTCTGAGAGGGGCGGGCCGTTACCCACAGGCCTCGCCGGGAATATCTATCGCATGCCCAGCGACCAAATGCGAATCTGGTGGTCTAACGGGTGCCCTTTCTGACAGGACACCCGGCCGTTCTCCTCCTGCTGATGCACAAGTGTGGTCTAGAACCGATCACCGGGCCTGCATGTTTCAGGGACCCACTGGTGGAGGCCCCGAGCTACAGAATGTGGTGTGGAGACGTACCGTTTCCATCCCCGACGGACGGGTTATCCAGGACCTTCCAATCACCTCTCACACTTCGCGGAATAGGATGTTCTGTCCTATCGGTTTTACCGGCGACGTGAAAACTACTTTTTGGTCATACACTGATCCTGTTAAGCGTGCCGCGTGGAATGCCTCTATGCGTCCGAACGTCTACAACGACGATCGCAGCCCGACAGTTCAGATCAATGACTCCGCCATGATTGAGTATATCGTCGTTTCCGATAACAACCTTATGAAGCAGATTTCTCATGTTTCTCAGAAATCCAGGAATCCATCATATACTCACTCCGGGGAGTTCAAGAACGCTTCAAAGATCACCATTGAACGGCAAAGTGAGAAGGCCATTCTCCGCGCACTCTCCATGCAGGAGCAGGTCGCCATTGATCAGGAGGGCGAATACCTCGAATCCAAACCGATTCGACGGCGCATGATGTATAGAGCATCGCGCATGTCCTCCACTCCATCCGCTCCTGGGCACGAACTATCGATCCGATGGCTTGCTGATACAGGCCGCCCCATCGACCTTGTTGGACTGAACGAACTCAGTGCCGGAGAGCAGAGTCTGGTGAAGAAAACTGGACGTACCCATGCCCTGCAGACCGCCAACGGTACGGCGTCGACCCTCGGAAGCATTGCTGCTGATATGCAGGACATTGACGAGGTGATTGATGCCCACGTCATGCAGAACACGCCATCGCTCATCTCAATCGGCAAACGCTGTATGGAGCAAGGTTATACATTCACCTGGCCCGCGGGTGAGCTTCCCGTCCTTCAAGGACCTGATGGCAAAGAAATTGTGCTCGACGTGCTAAACAACGTCCCGTACTTGCCTGCATCACGTTGTAACTTCAGTTCTCCGGTAACCGATCAGTACCCTGACATCCCTGCTGTTCCTGCCCCTTCTGCTCTTTCCGGGGATGTCATCCAAGAGGGAACAAAGGACATACCTTCTGTACCCGAAGGCCATCCTGGCCCACCCGACCCTGATCCTCCTGCCTCTGATCCAATTGAGGAAACCGTCGAACTTGAAGGCCACGGCCCTCTGCGTAGCGCCGATGACTGGAGAGCTGACGCCTTGACCCTCCGCCACATGATGACTCATCTTCCCAAGAACCCTTTTTGCTCGCATTGTCAGCGTGCCAAGATGGAGAATGTTAGACTGTTCCGGAAGAAGGGCGCGGCCGGTCATGGAGCCGAAGACTTCGGCGACTTAGTCACCGCTGACACGATGGTTCTGCGAGGGCTACGTGACAGGGGCATCAACGGCGAGGCCGACGCCATCGTTTTCTATGATCTCGCCACTTCGTGGATCGATGTCATGCCTGTCATGAACCGCTCTGATGCTAACACCGTTGACGCTTTCAACCGTTTCGCAGGGCCTCAAAATGACATCAAGATGATGCACACTGATCAAGCTAAAGAACTTGTCAGTGCTTGCAAAGAACTGCGCTGGATACATGAATGGTCTACTCCGGGAATGCCAAAGACCAACGGCATCATTGAAAACAAAGTCAAATTAGTCCTTCATGGTGCACGTGTGCTTTTACGTCAAGCCGGGTTAGAAGCCCGATGGTGGCCCTACGCAACAAAGTACTTTGCCGTCGCTAGGAACATCGAGAATCGGGGAGGTGGAAGCGCGTGGTCTAAAAGACACGCCCCCCTTCCTTTCAACGGCAAGCTTCTTCCCTTCGGTTGCTTGGTTGATTTCTTCCCCGTCGCCCCCAAACCGCGTCGTGTTGAAAAGGGGGGGATCAAAAACGCCCCCGAAGATCAAAATAAGCCTGCCGACGATGACTATTGGAGCAAAGACGAAGAGAACGAGTGTGTTATCCGTATACACCGGACACCCAGAAAGAAACTCTTCGATCCAAGGGGCTCCAACTGCCCAATCGACGTTGAATTCCTCGCTGACGAAACTCTCACCATCATTAAATATCTCAACGGTGAAAATGACTCTATTCAGTCAACCACGTGGAGAAACCTGAGTGATCCTAGAGATGATCAATCGCAAGATTGGATTGGCGAAACCTATTTTCAGGTCGACGTCCACGCTCTCGAGAAATGGGGCGAAACCTCAAGGGAAGACGCACCTCTTTCTGATGATGACTATGAACCCATGTCAGCAGAAGAAATCGAGGAAGCTCTGCGTGACTGTGACTACGACCCCCTCGCTGATTTCGCTGAAGAAGAATCTAGTATCGCTCCCGCTGTTCCCGGCGAAGAACACGATCACTATAAGGCTCCCAAGTTCGCCCCTGTAGCCAAACCTGGTGTTTTCCTTGGTTATCGGTTCGAACCTGGAGGGAAATGGAAGGGCGACTACTATGTTGCTGACCTCGAGCATTTTCAGGCTGGAGTTGTTCGACCCAGTATCCACCAAGTGAAACAGATATACCACGATGCTGAAGAGCCGTTCGTGTTTCCTCTGCTAAAAGCATATGAGGCTCGTACCCGAGAAATTGCATCATACAAGCATGATCGCCTATCAGACCCTGATCACCTCAGCGGAAAAATTCTGCCCCGTGAAGACGAGTCCTTCAGCTTTGACGAGGGGCGCTTTGACCATGGGGACGATGAGGATGATCGTCGAAATCGGCGACAGAATGCTGACTCTGACAATGTTCCTGAGACTGACCTCATAGATCGTCACGTCTCGGATGGATCTTCCCCTGACAAAAGGGATGATTACTGGGTGCGCTTTGAAGAAGAAAGGTCCTGGCATCGATACCATGTCAAGGCGAGAAAGGACTTCTTTGGAGACGACACCCGTCCTCTGCCTTCAGGGGGGCCGGTCCAAGCTGATCTCGACGACGTCAGGATCACTCATTGCAACTTCCTCGACTCCAGAGATGAGGTCTATCGCGACTCCCGTGATGTGTATGCCAGCGGCCATCGGGTTAGAACACACAAGTTCTGGACCGGGGTTACCATCCTCTTTGACAAGGGGTGCGCGCCCAAAAGGAGGCGTCCCTCTCCCAAGAAGCCGCTCTGCGAAGATGTATTACCGGGAAGTAAGGAGGACATTGATTATCCTCAGTCCTCCAAACGCAAAGAACGTCCCTACACCGGGACGGGGAAGCCCAACTCCATCTCGTCCGATGATTGGCGAGCCATGTCGCTCACCGCGCGAAGGATCTATGTCAGCACTGAGAGGGAGCTTGAGGTTGAGAAGTCTCGCTCCAAGCCTGGCGACGATCACCCTGGCGCGCCGGCCACCTCCAATAAATCACTCCTAATTGAATTTGCATGCGAAGCCGATTCCGCACTTTCCGCCACTATGTTCGAATTTGGTGGAGATGCCATTCGCGTGCACAAGGGCTCCTTTGATATCCTTAAGGGCAAGGATGTTAAGAGGCTAATCGAGATCGTTAGGAAGAATCCTAGATGCGACCTTTGGTCCTCTATTCCCTGTGGACCTTGGAGTACTTGGCAATACGTCAACCTTTCTCAGTACGGACCCGAATTCGCCGCCGAGCTTAACGACGCTCGAAGACAGTCCCAAATCATGTTCGCGGCCTTCATTCGAGTTTCTCGTGAAGTGCGGAAGGGTGGTGGACGAATTGCCTATGAATGGCCACGTCATTGCCTTGGATGGTCTCAACCCTTCATGAAGAAGTTTCTTGACGATCCTGAGATTCTCACTGTCAATATTGACGGATGCGACTTCGGAATGAAGGACAAGAACGGGACGCCCATCCGGAAGCAGTGGAGAATCGCCACGAACTCTCCCGACCTCGCCGCCGCGCTCGGGGGCCGAACGTGTCATCATGAAAAGGGGTTCGCGCACGCCAGGATTGAGGGGTCCCTCACTCCGCTCACTGCCCTCTATCCGAAGCAGATGTGCCAGACAATCATCAAATCCTGGTACAAAGGGAGGACTGAGAGATCTACGATTCCTGTCGCGGTCGCCGAGCCCAACAATCGCGCTGCATGGAAAAGAGACCCCCATGCACTCTACATCCATCCTCTTCGGGAAGGGATCGCTATCCCGAATCGCGGGACTCCTGAAAGCGTTGGTCTGGATCTTCAATCGGCCGATGATTACATAGTTCCCGCTGGCGACAAAGCCACCGTCGGGACTGGCTTAGCCATCACCATCCCCGAGGGGGTCTACGGGAGAATAGCCCCCCGCTCTGGCCTTGCTGCCAAACACATGATTGACATTGGTGCCGGCGTCATTGACCCGGACTATACCGGAGAGGTCAAGGTTGTAATTTTCAACCATTCAAGCAGTGACTTCCTCATCAAGAAGGGAGACAAAATCGCGCAACTCATTCTTGAACGCGTCTCTATTCTTGAGCCCATCATATGCGTGCAGAAGCCGCGTACCACCGGAAGAGGGGGGCAAGGATTCGGTAGCACCGACAAAGGTGCCCCCGCTGCATCCGCTACTTTCCCATCACATATGTGGTCCTCCCCCGGAAACACCGAGTGGTTTGCCATGCCTCGCGGGGCCGATGGGTCCGGTCACAGTCCATTTCTCGGGCTCCCTCCGTTCAGTGCCTGTGTCGCTCGCCCTGTGCCTCGAAAGGAGGCAAAGCTCGATCCCAAGGCCTTCGCCGCCCTAGAAAAGGAGTGGAAGAAGCTTAGGGATCTCGGCTGTTGGGACCAATCCAGGGTGCGTGAGTGGCGTGACGTCGCTGCTGAGGCAAAACGAGAAGGGACCAAAGTTCATGTTGGTCGTATCTTTGACATATGCGTCGAAAAGAATCACGAACTTGCTGAGGATGATCCGAACAGGAAGTTCAAGGGCCGTGTTGTCTTCGAGGGGTGTCACGTTAGGGACGAGTCCAATGCCTGGGCTCTGTTTTCCGAAATCACTTCGTGCCCTGCCACCATGGCGGCGGGAAAGGTTGCTGATGCATACGGACTTTTGCCAGGAAACTCGCTTGAAGTCAGCGACGGGGAATCCGCATATACACAGGCGTTGCTCGGCGGAACCAAGACCTGGATACGCCTTCCCCGTGACCAATGGCCAAAGGAATGGGAGGGCATGCAAGACCCCGTATGCCCCCTTGTTCTTGCGCTCTATGGACACCCCGACGCTGGAGGCTTTTGGGAACAGCACTGCGAGACCCAACTTAAAAAGGTTGGATTTGTGCCCATCCCCGACTGGCCCAGTGTTTTTCGTCACCCTGCACTTGAGACCTTTCTCGTTGTCTATGTTGACGATTTCAAGCAAAGTGGCCCATCGGCTAACCTCGCCGAAGGGTGGAGACTCATAGGTTCCGTTATCAATATGGAGGAGCCCCGTCCTCTCAAGAGATATCTCGGCTGCGAGCACGAGTTCAGATCAGCCACCGTTGATGGGCCCTTCGATCCGAGGACTGCCTGGACGGTCGGACATCCTCCCTCAAAGCCTATACCGGAGATGCGTTTCGGGCCGGACCGAAGGCCTGCTGCCGACGCATGTCGCGGCAAAGCCAAGATCAACCTCATCAAGTACAACGAATCTTGCTTCATGCAAGCATGTGTTGAGCGTTACCTCGAACTTTGCCAGTCGAAATTTCCAAAGGCCCTTCAGACTGTCGAGACCCCGTTCCTCGACGAGAGCAAGCCTGAATTTGACGAGAACCCGGTAAACCCGGAGTTTGACAGGCTTGTTGATCAAAAAGAAGACATCGAGGTCATCTCTGCCAAGCCCGGCGTCCTAGGCGACGCAGCTGCACAAGTCTTAATGAAAATCTTATATGGTGCTCGTATGGGCCGTTATGATTTAATCCGACCAGTGCAAGCGCTTGCCAGCAGAATCACAAAGTGGAACCAATTGTGCGACAAGAAGCTTCACAGGCTCGTGTCGTACATTAACTCCACCATTGAATTGCACCTCTATGGATGGGTTGGCGATCGATCTGATATGATCGAAGTCGTCACCTACTGCGATGCTGACCTCGCCGGTGATCGCACCGACGCAAAAAGCACATCCGGGGTCCTCGTGTGCCTCGTTGGCCCCCGCACCTACATGCCCATCACCGCCGTGAGCAAGAAGCAAACTTCCGTATCGAAGTCTACTCCCGAGGCCGAAATTGTCGCCCTCGATCACGGCATTTCCAAAGAGGCCATGATGCTCGCCGCTCTCTGGCACTTTGCCATCGGTCGCGGCTCCTCGGACTCAATCGTATGTAAGTGCAAAATCAAATATGACGCTTCGATCCCACAACCCATCAGCGTCCTTGAGGACAATGAAGCCGCATGCAGAATAATCGTCACGGGCAATAACCCGAACATGCGATACATGTCGCGTACCCAACGGGTTGATATCGCGTGGCTCAATGAGCGATACAACGACAAGATATTCCGTTTCGTTGCATGCCCTTCGGACTATCAGGGAGCCGACATCCTCACAAAGGCGTGCGTCGACAAGATCGTATGGAGCAAAAATCTCCACACCCTTGGGATGTTCAAGCAGGGGTTTCTGCAATCATATCTCTCCCATCCCACCCAACCCGTGCATATTCCCCCTGCCGCTCCTGCTCTTCCACCAATCAGGGGGGTTCGCGTTGAATCCGATCATGACTCAAAGTTCAACTCCTTCATCAATGACGCCAACATCTCAGATTGCAGGATTTCAATCACCGAGATTAGGGCGTCTGAGAATGACAACCTGACCGTTGTCATTGACTCATCTGTGTTACCACTCCTGCCCCCTCAGCGCGGGCACAGAGTCGTAAAAATCGATCTCGATGATGGAAGCACCGGAGGGATCTCTACGTATCCCGGATTAAAAGGAAAAAGAGATAATTTTGCCGTGTTCAATATTTTTCCTTCATGCCCGGATTCCTGCAAAAGGGATTGGTCCAAGATCAGGAGGTTTCGACAAAAGTGCGACGCGCTTACTGCCTCTACTCTTGCCTTTGCCCTGAATGCTATACATCACGAATTTGACATTGTTATCGGATTTGGTGGCGACCTACCCGGACTCTGCGTTCAGAAAATCCGCCAATTTATTGATGACCATGACCTATACAGATCTAATCTCTGCAGTTGCCAGGTTGGAGCTTGCGGTCACGCCACCGTCATTACTGTTGCCGTGAACAAACGAACTAACGATCGATTACGCTGTGCACCCTGCTCTATATCGCTTCGAAACGGGAAGAACAACTTCTCTTTTCACGATGTTGCCTGGGAAAGGATTTTCGATGAAATTTTCGGATGAATGTGTTCGATCTCTGTTGAACCTGTGCTCTCTTGTTGCTCGCCATGCAGTGTGGGATGCTCATAAGCGTTTACATGTCGCTTTTTGGCTCTCTCAGCTGAGCACGACTTCCTCGGAAGTCTACATCGGCAAGCGATGCACATTTCCGACCACTTCAAGACCATATGGGACTCCCCTACACACGGGGCTTTGACCTTTCTGATTTTTCTTGATGGTATTGTCGGTCTTGAGATTGTGTACGATTCATCTTTAAATCCAATTGAGCTCCTCTATTTCACTATTTGTGAGAGCCTGAGTGTTGCACATAGCCGCCCCGCCTCGCGCTTTGGGCCGCTGCTGCGACATTCCCTGGCCCGGGTGACGTGTCCTAGACGGACTTTCCACCCCGGCCTCGACAGCCGTTCGGCTGCTGGTGATCTTCACCACCTTCACGCACCGCTGCTGTGCGACCACTGGCGATCTCCATCGCCCTCCTGCACCGCCGCCGGCGGCTGCCTTGGACCACTTCCCACTTCCGCTACTTCTACGCGGGTTCTGTGATATGGCTTCCGCGGAAAGCGGATCGATCACCAGGGCTGGGGCTGAGAAAAGCCTCCCCACACCTCCCAGCGCATCATCGCTGCGGTTCCCCTACCCTGTCACCGGCCGCGTAAAAGCCGTGGCCAACATCATGCAGAACAGCTTCAACAGCTGGGTTTCCAAGCTCAACGGTCGCGCGGCTTTAAAGGCTGCCCGTTTGAGCGATGTGATCACCGGAGAGCAGGTGGAGACTATGATCAATGGTCTCGTCAAATGTGAGGGCTATGATTCCTTTCCCGCGGATGTTAGGACCAAGATCCTAAATTACCGAAGAGGAAGGGCGGCCAACATAATCGCCCTGCTCAAGGATTCTGGTTTCATCGCCACTGAGCACAATGCCCTGACCGCTGCGGCAATCCTGTGCGATGCGATCCCCATCCGTAGCTCTGCCACCCACTACCTCCCTCACGCCCACATTGCGCCGCTCGGGCTTGATGAGACGAAGGATGTCGACCCGGCAGTACACCCCTGCTGTCGACCATCCGGAGGAGGATGGTCTTCGTCCATCACGAACGCCGACGGGGAGTTGAAGAAGAACTGGAGGACTGAGTACTTGGCGGTCAAGCAGAACCAGTACCGGAGCTATGTCGGCTTCACAACCGACTGCTATGACATGGGTGATCCGCGCCGTTCCCAACACACGGGAGGCATCAGCAGCTTCACTCAGTACGAGCCCTCCATAGTGAGAAAGTGGCTACAAATGCGCCCTCTTGCTATGTTCGTTCCCCCAGAGATCGTTGTTGATGGCATCTCCCTCATTAAGGATAGAACCTTGGAGGAAATCATCGACATGTGTCAGGATAGGACCACTAGCAGATCGATCGACCATCTGCCATCCATGGAGGCCTACGGCGGGTTTGGAGCATTTGCGGAGCACATGACCTCTGAGCTGAAGGTCGCAACCGTGCTTGACCAGTTCTTCCTGTGGAACAAGGTTGAGAGGCTCGCCACCCCCGGGGTGACCAACGTGGCCCACGACTACGGCATCACGGCAGGCGAGGGATATTGGATCGTACCCTCTCTCTCGTCCGTCATTGATGCCGAGTCCCCGAATTGGAACCAATGGCAACAGGGGAGCATTGAGAACAAGCTCTGGGCACACGGACTCAGCCAGTTCTCCCTTTGGGCCTCCATCGCCCATGAAGAGGTGGTGAGTTCAGAGTCCGAGGACAAACTCGGGATTTGGACGTCGCTGGTGTACAGCCAAGCGCTCGGGTACACCCCGTGGGCGCACTACGGCCAAGGAGTCTGGGCTCATCTTTCTTTCATGCTGCCTGTGGATGCTGCCAGCGGTGACAACCCCCGCGGAGATAAAACGCGGCGTCTCATGTTGGCTCGGGCACCCATTTTTGCTCTCGCCATCAAGTTCTCCCATGACCTGGAGCTGATCACGGGTGGTGAGGGGTTCTCCACATGTTACGCAAACGGAGACGTCGAGTTGCAACGGTTCAACCCTTACATTGAGGTTAACCCCTGCTCTCCGTCGCTCTCTTGGAGGAAGCGCGCCTTCTTTCAGCCTAATGCTATCGGGGAGATTGGCGCGACCAAGCGCGAACTGGAGCGATTGGCTGCTCCTAGCACCCCCACGAAGACTGGTGGATTCAGTCCGGAGTTCGCCAGGCATCGTCTCGTCAGCAACACATACGCTGTGAAGGTGCAAGAGGCTGGATCGTCGATCCCATTTGCGCTCGAAAATGAGTACCCGAAATATTCGGGTTACATCATGGAGGAGCATCTGGCGCCGTCCACTATGTTTCTTGACATCGACAAGATGATCGGGAAGTACAAACAAGAGTGGATCACGAACCCCGAGAGTGAGGTGCTCCCCAGCCTGAGCAGGCCTAAGACCTCTCATCTGACTACATACGACCAGAATGCCCTCGAAAAAGAGTGGATAGGTTGGGGAAACCAAATGTTCAGGAACGTCATCCTGACCGTGTTCCCGGAATTCGCCCTCACATGCATTGATTCTGATGTCCCGACTATACCGTCGGTGTTGAAGGGCCTCCTGCCTATGAGCACTACCGGAGTCACCGGTATCCTCGCCGCGATGGCAGCGGGTTGGGGGCCTCCCACATACTTGGAGGAGCCAACGATTAAGGCCAATGCCCAGGTGCTTGTCTTCTACGACCTTTGCTTTGCGTCGCGCGGGAAGACCAAGAAGGGCTCTTACATCACGGCGGATGAGTTCAGTGCGCAACTGGACACTCTCCGGTCCACTGACAGCGGGCCACGAAAGGGATCCATCCCGAAGATCCAATTCCACTGCCCGTACGGGGAGAGCGGTTACCACATCCCCATCGCCACCATGGTCGAAGAGGCCACACGGCTCACTCATGACCGCGAAAAAGCGGTTGGAAGGGGGGCCATGGAGTATGACACCTGCATTTTTGCGACCCGTCTCCATGACCTGGCCGATTGGGATGAGAAAAAGCAGGTGTCGGTCATCAAGAGCAACGCGCAAACCCTCATCCACACCACCCTGGAAAGGCTTGAGTCCGTGAGGAGGGCTGGATCGAATGTGGTGATCCTCATTTCGGTTGCGTCATGGCTTCAGCCCGCTCGAAATACCAACATGCTCGGCATCATCACGACGTTCATCAGGGCAGCGATGAAGAGGAACTTGATAGTGGTTCCTGCGGATTTCGCCTTCTGGGGCGACCACTGTGTCGGCAGTTCCGGCGCCCCCGCGAACAAGTACAGAGCTGTGGTAGCGCTCCCGGCTCTCGCCAGCGCGGCCGTGGACATCTCGTGGACGCTACACCGCGTCATGAGTGCGACCAATGCTGCGAAAACGTTGGGCATGTTGTACAAGAAGACCATGTATCCTCCCGACGAGGACGCGAAGGTGAAGGCCGAAAAGATTCTCCAGACCAAAGTCTGGGATGATTCGTTAACCTACTCCACCGCCCCGCCAGCGAAGGTCGCCGGGGCAGATAGCTCTGGCCAATCGCATGACGTAGAGATGACTGATGCGGCATCTAAGGTGACGCCCCCCGCACAGGCGGCGGCTCCCTCTGTGGCGAAGGCTCCTGCCCGCCAGGCCGAGCCCAAAGGCCCTACGCCGAAGATGATGTCGCCACCGACGCGCCCCGTCTCGCCACCGAAAGCCTCGCCCGCCAAGGCGAAGGGGCCCATCGACATTAGGAGTGTCCCCAAGGCCCCTGTCCCTTCCGTGCCCGCAAAGGGCGGCACGCCAGCTAAGTCGCCGGATCCCGGCTCTACGGCTACCAAGGGTGCACCTCCCGCTCGGGCGCCAAACATCCGCACTTCCGGGGGAAGTTCACCGGTTCCCGAGCCTGCCGACCCGCCAAAGGCCCCCCGATGGGGGGGGCCATTGCCCAAGTCTGTGCTGACTCCGCCCGGGAAGGACGAGAGCAACTTCCCGCGCCTCGCGACGCCTGAGGCATCTCGCAAGGCCGCGGCGGCGGCCAAAAAGAAGGCTGAGGAGCTGAAGAAGCCAGCGGGAAGTGAAAGGAAGGACGTCCCCACGCTCCCGACCGTCGAGGAGAAGGATGACGACATGGATGTTGACGCCGAGATAGCATACTGGCGTGGCACGCCGGTAGAACCGGCCGCCCCCACCACTGTCCCGACTCCTACCCCTGAAGGTGGGCCGCCCGCAGCGCCGGTGACCAAACCGGTCGGTATCAGAGGCAATGATGTGGAGAGCTTCGAAGACCTCATGAAGACCCTTGATCAGACGACTGATGACGTACCAGGCGTCGATCCCCACACTGCTGCTTCAATGGAGGTAGGGGGGAGCACTGGATCGGGAGGACCTCCGACAAAGGAGGATCTCTCGGAGTTCGATGAGGTGGACCCCGATGCCCGCACCTCCACCGGGGACGCGGGGGTCTCCGTTGAGGGATATACCATCACCCCCGATGGCGAGTATTATGATCCCGACTCGCAGGAGACCTTTCAGACGCTTGAGGCATGGAAAGCTCAGCGGAGATCGTCCCGACACAGGGTCGTCCGAGCTAGCGCCACGGAGTCGAAGGATCCGGTGCACGGCGGACTTGAGGAACCCGATGAGCGGAATCCCAACTACTATGGAGACGACACGGAGCCGAAGAGAGGGTCGATTTCCCTCGACGAGGCGTTCACCCGGCCCGACAGGTTCGTACTTCACCACATCGCTGCTCGAGAGAAAAATTTCGAGCCGATCGTGGCCAGCTACGCAAACAAGGCGAGGAACTCGGACCAGGTGACTAAAGAGCAGGGTGATCAATCGAGGACGCTGAACGCTGCCATCCCCAATGATCGCCATGGGCAACGTGAAATGGCCAAACGCGCCACGCTGGTTGACTGGGCCCACGCATATGCAGACAAATGCACTGTGCATGGCCCCAGGCAGCTCCAGTATGTCCACTTCGGGAAGGAGGCCACGGATAGAACCGAGGCTGACGAATGGACAAAGGTCATGGAAACGATCGTTCCCCCTGAGTACCCGCCGGAGATTCGTGATCAGATCGACTCCAAGTTCGTGACCCGAAAGGGCGAGTCCGGCGACCACCACACCGGCATCTTCGGAAAAGCCAAGCAGCCGCTTGGGAATTCCAACTCGTATCCGAACAGGACACGGTGCGATGCAATGGTGCACGACGGGACCCGACTCGGAATGGTCGATTCCAGGAACGGCGAGGTCATTCCCATGGATGACGTCTTTTGGACGGCAGAGTACATGAACGCCTATGACCTTAACTCCCAGCTCTCCGCGGTCCGTGCCGGCCTTGATATGGCCTTGGCGACCGCCTGGAGGATGGGGCACGTTCACCCGCACGTGGCCGGTGCTGTGGCTGGGTTGCAGAAGATTAGGACATTCTATGACTGCCTCCACGCCGCTCACCGCAAGACCCGGCTTGGTTCGTTGCCATTTCACCAGATCGTTGGTGAGCTCGATCGCGTCGACGATCGTGGCAACAAGCTGGAGCCGAACATCCCTGACACATGGCGAACCACCGCGCTCAGAGGGGAGTACCCGGACTGCCTGGCACAATCGGTCGCACAGGTCTTCCGGTCCATGTGCGGTCCTCTGGCCATGTCTGGATCGCGTGAGGATCGGGCAGTTATCATTCGCAGAGATGAGTCCGCCTTCACCCGTGGTGACAAAATCATGGGCATCCCCTGGCCGGCTTATCGACGTCCTACAGCACGCGAGATCAAGGAGGCCAAGGAGAAGGCGGAGAAAGAAGGTCACAATGCCGGTGAGGACGTTGACATGAATGAGCCCCGGGACAAACCGGTGGTGGCTGGAGGAGAGGCAGCGGGAACAACCGCCACGGGGGCCTCTGAACATAAGAAGGACGACCCTGTTCCGCCTGCCACTCAAGCCCCTGACGCCCCTGCCGAGCCCGCCCATCCTCCTGCGGATGCGCTCCCTAGCCAGGTCGAGGCGAGGAGCACTCTGCTGGGCGTTCATGACACTGCGGGGCCCTTCGCCGCGCCCAGAGATCTGCATACCGGTCAGTTCATATACGTCGACTGCACGGAGGAGGAGAGGGCCATGCTGCCCACGACCATCGGATCACAGTTCGAGGCGGAGCGTGCTCTGGCCGAGCTGAGGACCGTGAGTCGCGTCGTCGGTGACCCGCGTGATTCCGAGGAGTACACGTACTGGGAGACATCCTCGCATGACACTCTCGCCTACGCCTTTTACAGCGTGCCGGATCAGTACAGGAATGTCCCAGCAGTGAAGTCCGCCTCGCGCATTTTCGACCAGATTCCCGACGGCCAGCTCGTGCGACCGGACAAACCGGAGCCTGCGGTTCTCCGCCTCAGCGCGGTGAAAGGCACTGATGACACCCGGAGGAACCTCGAGAGGCTGAAGGAGGAGTCCATCAAGAAAAACGTGGTCATCCTCGGCGCCAGGAGAGGCGAAGATATCGCCCCCAGGATCGGAAACACGATCACTACTCTGTGCGCCAAAATCGGGGACATTGCCCGATTCCTGGAGATGGGAGTGAGATCCAGAGCAGGGCCTATCCTCCCGACCAGGAGTGATCCTGACCTGATGATCCAGGCCATTGTTCCCGCACCCGAGGAGCTTCTGGACTACTTCGCCGACGAGATCCGTCAGAAGGTGAAGGGTAGGACGGGCGCCTCTTCGCACTACTACAGGAGAGCATGCGCGGAAATACGCGACGCGCTCCGTGGAACAGCTGTGCAGCCTGGAAATGCAGGTGCAGTCAAGGACCCAGAGTTGGAGGCCTCGTCTGCCAGCGGGCAAGGGAACGTTACTTCGGTGATACAACTGAAGAAGTTCCTGAGCCACTACTTCGGGACCAGCGTCGAGTCTGAGGATGCTTTTTCTTCGTACCTCCTGTCTTCCTTTCTCGAAGATGGGGTGGGAATGTTCGAGATCATCATCACCGTCATTCGTGACAAGGAGCGTCGGTTGCTGCCTGGTTCCGCCCGCATAGCGGCGGTAAGGTCGCTTGAGATCGGATCCGACACTGATTACCGGGCATTTCGTGAACGATACCAATACATGCTCTACGAGAGCCCTGTTTGTCTTCCTATCACCTCCAAGGTGGTTCCCAAGACACTCTACAAGGTGGTGCCTCTCCGAATGTATCGGCTCTACGTAGAACGTGGGGCGATCATTCGGGGTGGGCGAGCTCTGATCGAGCTCCTTCCCTCTCGGCCGGATGAATATCAATCCCTCCGCGATCACGGAGAATGCCCCAACGACACTGTCGACCGCATCACCGACAGCAATGTGACGGAGCTGCACACCTCGGGTCGACGCCAAAGGAGCGATCCCCGATATGTGGTCATGGCTATCGATGCACGTTTCTTCTCCATGGAAAATGGGGGCATGCATATTACTCGTCAGGGTACCTTTGCATCGCGCGAGAACATCGCGATCGGGTACTGGAGATGCGTCTACTTCAAGGAGGACTGCTCCATCATTTACCTGAGGCCTTGGTGCTATCCGCCCAACTTCCTCAACTCCGTGAGTGATAACCCGAGGAAGTGTCGGGACGAGATGGAGAAGTATCATCAGATCACCAAGACGGAACATGTCCGCGAGGTGGTGTCCGTTCCATGCCATAGGTGCATGACGGCCCACCCGGTCGGCGCTCACCTGTGCACCGCCTGCTACCTTCCCATCTTCTATGAGGGCGTCCTGCCCACCGGAGACACGAACGGCGGCCCTCGCACGATAGCGAGCACCGACGGGGTGATTCCTCCCTGGCTGGCAAAATACGAGGGCTTCGTCCCCGCTCTGTGGAACAACGCAGACGCCAACGCCATCGGAATGGCCCTCTACTCGCAGAGTCCCGCCGTCGATGCCCGGTCCTTGTTGATGTCTGGGATGCGGCCTCCTAAGTACCTTGACAAAGAGGACGTGGATGGCATTTTCCGAAAACTTCACGACTCGCTCCGAGACGAAGTCCTTGACGGCAAATACCGTGACACGGTCGACCACAACGTGGAAGAGTGGGTAGCAAAGGCGATCTTGGTAAGGGGTCTTGCCTTCAACGGGAGCTCCGTCCCCGAATTCTTCGAAGAATATGAGGGATATGCGGCTGAGTGGGGCAGACGCCTAACCACCGCAAACTTCAACGCCAACCGGTGCGGCTTTTACACGTCCTACTACATTCTTGAGGCCCATATCATTGGGCTGAGAACAGGACACCTTTCTCCGATACTCCCCAACGATGTGTCCGGGGAGGGGTTCAAGTTCCAGGTGGGGCTGCTCGCACAGCACTGCGGGATATTGCAGGCCATGCGGAGAAAGGCCGGGTTCGATCCTGCCGCGCGCCTCAAACGGGCTATGGACGCGATACGGGAAGGCATTAAGAAGGGGTACGTCTACACCCTCAACGACCTCAGCAGTATGGACGATCTGATCTACCGGACGTCCACCGTTGCCTACGACACCTGCTTGGCCGACCGTCCTCAAACCCAGGATGACATCAAACAGGAGCTGTCCGACCCTGTACCAAGGAAATACCGCTTCCGACCCCGCGATCGCCATCGACCCGGAATTCGCCTTACACCAGGCCCCGGCGTGAAGGACGAAGACGAGCCCGACTTTGCTGGATCAGCGGAGGATGAGCTGGGATCGGATGGTTCTTCGCACGAAGATGACGAGAAGCCTGACGACCTTGACGAGCCCATGGGCGACGACGAGGAGGAGATCCCTCCCCCTCCGCCACCGCCCCCGGCTCCTCCTGCGCCGCCTGTCCCGGTAGAACCGGAGACTCCCGTGGTGTCGCATGCAGGCGTCAGTTCTGGCGATGCTGTGCCAACTCCTCCTCCTCCTCCTCCCGCTCCCATTGCGGCAGGCGTTACAACGACTGGGGATCCGTTTGAGGAAGAGGACATGGCCATCAATACTCGTGTCCCTGACACCGAGTCCGAGCTGGAGGGTGAGTCCGACCAACCCAAGGCCAGGAGGACATCTCGTGGTCGGGTCCCCGCGCCCGAAAAAGGGCAGGGGGGCGTTCAGGTCCCGCCTAGCGGGCAACCCAGCTCTAAGAGCATGGCCCAGCCTGCCCGTCCATCCCCGGTCCCCGCGAGAAGCGGTGTGGAAGGTGGGGAGAGAAGGGGCAGGACCAAGGGTTTCTACACCCAGAAGGATCCTTTTACCGGCGAGGACGCGACTCCCCGAGTTCGTCTTCGATCGGGCGGTCCCGGAACTCCTGCGTCCCCACCACGGGATGCCACCGGTTCCTTGGGCGGCCATGGCGGCTATGACCCGCGCGATGACGACAACGACGAGTGGGAGCTTCCCCCGGGTGTGCCTCGGACCACTCGTGCGGCAAATGAGTCGCGGCCCCGCCGAGATGACGATCGGTCGAGGACCGCGCTTGGGGCCCGCGAGGATCGTCGCGGTCCTAAGGGTGAGGGGAAGGGTCGAGGAAAACATCGACCTGGCAAAGGTGGACGCGAGGATCCTGGCCCGCCCCGACAAAGGGATGATCGTGGCAGGGATACCCGCGGAGGCCGACGCGATGATCGCCGACCTCCTCCACGTCATGAGGAGACCTCCGAGAGGCGCGGTCCGGGGCGAGATGAGCGCCGCGGACGTGATGACCCGGGTGATGACCGTCGCGATCGCCACCGGGACCGGCGCAGGGATGACCGACGTCACCAATCAGATCCCCCTCCGCCTCGCCGACCTCCGGCTGGTGACCACAATAGGGGTGGTGGTGAGGATCGCCGTCGGGATGGAGGAGGTGATCGAGGTGACCGTGGTGGACGCCGGAGAGACGACGTGCCCAGGGACCGGGAAGAACCTGGTTCAGGGTGGTAGGCGGATACCGCAATCAGCACCCGCCTTAGAAGGGCGAGGATAGTACGTGTGTCGCCGAAAAACGCGACCGCGCCGGTCCTCCTCTCGCCCATGCGGCGCTGCTGGGGGTGATGGTCTCCATTGCCCTGTACCGCTGATCCGGCGTTGCTCGTGTCCCTCCCGCACCGCTGCCGTGCGCGCCGGAGACGGTTCCCCTGGCGATCCTGTGTGAGGCTGTGACCGCACTAGAAGTGCCGGGCCGGCCGTAGCCGGATATTTTCACACCAATTTCGGAACTTCCGCTTCTAATTTCCTCCCAACTCGACTACTCTTCCAACCACTCCACGGCGTGCAGTGAGGCGCGGCGATCCAGATAGGGTCCCCCTCCGCATGGTGTCGTCCCATGACAACGCATGAACGGCACGAGAGGAATCTTCGTCTGGTTCCTCCAATATGTCTTTGTTCACTCATGTGGTCCACTCGTCAAATAATCCTGTCGCCCCGATAATTCGGGGTGGTGGCGGGATTTTAACTGGGGCCCAGGTGATGCCGTTTGGCTCACCTCTGAGTTGACACCGGCATTTTTGGTTGGTCCCTTTCGTCGTGAACTCAACTGTCTCGCATCCTTTCTCTCGTCCAGATATCGGATGAGGGGAGTGTGTTTTGTTCACGTGTTGTTTCATCATGTGGCAAAACGGCCGAATGGCCGTTTGGCTCAAGTTTTTGGGAACTCCCGTCAAGTTCCCCTCGGACTCGCGTGCGAACGCCATATCCTGGCATCGCTCTTCGTCACCGCAAAAGGCTTTGTGGTGCCGCGGCGCTTTGGGGGTAGGAGGTGTTCGGTGGGCCGTCGAGGTGTTCTTGGGCCTGTCCCTCAAACTACTGTTTTGCAATCCCATTTCTAACCTCCCCAAACCTGATCTTCTTCAACTGTCACTCCCACAACCTGGTCATCAGCACCTTCTCCATTGTGCGTTGAGACTGGGTTCTTTTGGTACTTCGTGGATTACGTGTACCTCTTTGATTCCCTGGGCTACTTCGTGTTCGCCCAAAACCGCAGGATATAGCCACATATGGGCGTGTCTCCAAAGGGCCTCTCCAAATGGATTCCGGTGGTTCCTTTTGGTTTTCCTTTCCAAACAAAAGATACCCCATATGGACCCCATTGGCGTTTCTTGGGGCAACCAACGTGGGGGAAAAACCGGAAGCGATGTCCATGTCCCGCGGATCCGCCACGTGGCAAAGGCCATGCAATTCGCTTGTAAGCGAGTTCGCCAATTTGGCGACCTAGTTGGCCAACTCAGTTATGGCTTGGTTGAAAGCAGGCCGAAAGAACCGGTACAGCCATGTCGGAGGTCAATCCAAAGCCGGATTGAGGAGTGGCTTTCCTTTTGAATTCATTTATAATGGAAATAGACCTGCAAAGGGACCATGGGCAAGACAAGGACAAGCCCCTGGTCAACCATATGAGTCGGCAAGAACCATATGAGCCGGCAAATTTTTGGTGACAGGGCCCCGTTTTTGCTATTCGAGGTCTATGGCTGTTGGAATGCACCGGATGTGTGGGTGTCCTTCGTTTGGGGTGTGTCTTTAGAGTACGCGGTACCCTGATTCGGGTTGAAAGGGAAAGCGAAAGGCAACCACTGCTTTCGGGCTCCGCACTCCCGTTTGTAGGACCCTAGCCAAATTTCTTCATCAACGCGCCCCCCTCCTGTGGTGTTGGTCCAATTTGTTGTGAGCCAGTTTGAGTGTCAGGAAGCCCCACAAATTATCAGATTGCTGGTGTCCTTTTTCGGTGTCCCTTTCAGCCCAACACAAAGTTCCAACCAAAACGGAGCGGACCACACCAGATGTGGGCCTCAAAAACCGGAACCCCCAAACTTTCAAGTAACCGGAAAAAAAAGCGCCCCAAACAAGACACGCCCATTTGTGAGCCAATTCGACCCACAGTATGTTCCTGAGCACCGCATCCCACGAGGAGTACTACTCCTTCGGGGAGTCCACTTGGGACTTGGTGCTGTTCATCGGCACCGGGGCTCTGGGGCCCATGGGATCGCTGCAGACCTTCATCCTGGCCATCGTCAATGTGCTGATGCCACTCGGATCGGAGGTATCTCACCGCTGTCTTACCCCCGAAAAACAAAGTCCCCCCCCAAAAGCTGTTGTGGACTTTTTTGTTCTTTTCTTCTTTTTTTTGCGGGGGGGGAGCTTAACGTGTTGTTTTTTCTCCGGATTAAAGCTAAAGGCGGAGCTTTTGTTCGGGAAAGCTTGGAGCAAACCGGACTGGTCAACATTTATGGGTCTCCAAACATAGTTTAGGGTAGACGAAATGTAAAGAACTTGAAATATGATGCTCTACCCCAAATGGCCAATGTGTGCGCATCCTGAATATACAAATGAGCAATGGTCATAGAAACCTTGTTCAGGGAGTTCGAGCTATGGGAGGAACATCCCAGTTTGGATCTTGGACCGGTTCTCGGGGCGGGGAAGCTATGAATGGATCCCCCCCAGGGAATGAATCTTTGGGTGAGTCACCAAAGACCCAACTGACCGGACCGGCTCCCTGAACTTTGACCATCTTTTGGACTCACGGGCTATCCACATTCAGCATCCCCGGAAAAGGTTGCACCCAACCCAACCGGCTCTCCGGAGAAAAAAAGATCTGCTCCGTCCAACCGGCTCACCCAAGCCGAATCCGAACTCCCGAATCCCACCCGGCGCATCCGACCCGCGCCTCCGACCCCCGCGTGACTTCTTGCGACGCCTCACTTCGAAGGCAAGGGATCTTCGTGGGCATCGCCTGGTTCAACTTCTTGGCGCCCGACATCAACGAGTCCACCGTCCAGGACGCCTTCCGCTGGCGCCGCTCCTCAGGACATCGGTGGCCAGATGTGGGGAACAGGGGGGGAGGAGGGAAAAAGGGAGGAAAAAATACTCGGCATCTGGCGCATCCTGAGAACGGCCTATATGTTTACCCCCCTTTTTCTATGTGTCAAAAGGGGTGTATGTGTCAAAGAAGCGTTTGGGACTGGCTTAGCCAGCGAAATGGGAGGGTCGCAGGGTTCGCCGATTGACAATCCATGGGCGCTGTTTGGATACGAAGCCATTTTGGGGCATCGGAAAGAATTGACCGCTTGAGAATCCGGCTTGGGCTGCAAGGATTCAATCTTTCTGATTCTGGTGAGCCCATCGAGCTTTGTGGCCATCATGAAAACTTTGAATCAAATGCTAGGTGAAAAGGGCAATTGGAAGCTGCTGATTGGACGTTGGGAACTTGCAGAAGTTGGGAAGAAATGCTTGAGCTCTGAAGCATGCAAATGCCGAAGTGTCAGGTTCAACAAAAGCAAATGGGCGAGATGTGTGGCGGGGCCTCTCTCATTGAGGGCCTTTCTGAGATTGCGGGGTCAAATTTGGACCGATATCGCCAGTTCCCTGCATTTCATGCTTTAGACGAGTTTCATGTTCGACCCATGTGACATATTTTGGGAAACGATCCACACATATGAACCCAAAGCTCTGCTACGTGGGTGTGTTGCATACTGTTGGTTCCAAAATAGCAAATGGATGGCTGTTGCGCAGGCCAGAAAGGACCGTTAGAAACATCCAATCAATGTCGTCCCAATGGTGCCCTTTGCCTTTGGTGCTTTTGTGCCAATTACCATCGTTGCAGCCATGATCCAACCCGACACGGCCCTGGAATGAGTCTGGAACCAAGCTGAACGTTCAGATGGTGAGCGGTTTGTTCTAAACATTCAAACACCTGTCTTGAAACATGTTGTTTTTCTCCTGTTGTCTTTTCACTTACGGCTTGCCCCACAGGTTGAAACCGCCAAGCCCGGGATTTGAACTGAAACGTAGCCCCGCAAACCAATTGTGTCCTTGCGTGTGCGTGACTTTTGTGGGGGAAGTCAAGCATTTAGTGGCAGGCGTTGTATGTTTTGGGCAGCTAAACGCCAAGAAGTCGACATGGATGCAGCTTCAGGACACTCGCTGAGCTACTACGACGAGGTGTCAATGGTCCCTTGGCCTCTCGTGTTTTCCACGTGCCATGGAATGCGCGGTTCGGAGGATCATGGTTCTAGACGGTTCTGCCCGATCAAAGCAACGTAGATGGCACATATACTCAGGGCAAACAGTATCCAAGAAAGAGTGTGAAGAGAGATGTGACCGCCTTTCTGGACACAGGGAAACCAAAAGGGTCCATGGAAAAGCCGTGTTCAATGGCATTTCTCCTTTTGTTTTGGTCCCCTTTCCAAGGGAAACCTAAAATTGACACGGGGAGGTAACCGGCTAAAACGCAGCGAGTCCCCCGTGTGCTTCGCGTGGATCTTCGCGAGCCCGAGGAGTCTTTGGCCAAGCGGGTCTGCGACGAGGACAAGTCTCTGCACATCTCGGGGATCCAAGTCCAGCTGATTGAGGACATCCGCCAAAGCCCCGGTTTCTTTCTCGCTTTGGGTGGGGATTTTTGGATGTTTCCAACGAACCAATACTGAGACGAAGCTACGAAGTGTCAAACCCGACGAGCTGTTGCTAGGCGAGTTCCCCAAGTCAGATTGAGCAATATGTCTCACTTTCCCTGGACGTTCACTTGGGTGATGGCAAGCAAAACGTTTAGACTTGTTTTGATCCACGAAGTGAGGGCAAAAAATCGGGCAGTCGCAGTCTGGATTGGTCGTGAGGGAAGATGGGTGTCTGAAAGTTGGAATTTCACTCGAAAGATTGGGTCTTGTTTGGATTTGCCTAACCAAAACGTGATGCAATCGGCTTCGAGTTTGGATCGAACGACCCGATCCGGATCTGACATGGGGACGTCGCCAGTTTCGCGGCTTGAGGCAAGTACCTGAAGCCCGATGCCGAAGGCATGGGCGTCTTTTTTACCGGTCAGGTCTTGTGCAACTCGGCGTGACGGGTCGCAGAGCAGTTGGCTTGATTTAAAAGCAACAGCAAATGGAGAGAGAGAGGGAAGAAAAAAATGAGAAGAAGCTGAGGCATGGTGGCGCTGATTTGCTGGTACTTGAGACTTGGGCAAAGTGACTCAAAACGCTAAGCGGTGCAGGGACCTACCCCTGAAAAGGTCCTACGCGCCTGGCTTAAAAAACGCGCGAAATACGAGATCTGGATGTCTTTGGGGTGTGTGGATGTCGGTGTTTCGCAAAATCGGACCATGCCATGATCATTCTTATGATCCTCACTTGCCGTCAAATTAGGGGTCAGAGCCCGACGACCTTTTTGCCCTCAAAGACAAGACTGAAAACGACGCGGAGCCGAGAAGGCTATCAGACCAAGTCAACACATTGAAACAACTCTGTGCAATTCCTTACAGGGCCCATCCCTTTTTGATCTCCTTGGACAAAAGCGGGAACTCTCGACCTTTTTCACCCATTCAATGTGTTTCTCGGATCTCAAAGCCGGCCGGTTTCTGCATTCGTGAAAGGAGACATGGAACCGGGAAAAAAATCGGGAATCGGCGTTTTCCAGTTCAAAGCTTGGGGATGCGTCCGCTCCCCTGGGCTCACGTTTGTGACGTCCGGGGTTCCGAAGGAGTTTTCCCTCCAAAAGGCGCCAAAAGGGGTAACTCCCATGTTGAGAAACTCCCGTGGGAGGTGGTTGCGGAGTTCTTAGAATCAAAATGAACACGTGTGAAAAAAAGACACGTGTGTTTTACAAACCGATCACATTTGTACTTCCACATCCAAAGAAGCCCTGACCCTTGTGGTGAGGTGTGGATGTTGAGGTGTGTTCCCATGGTTTGTTTCCTTGAATGAAAAATGACCTCCCACCTTGTGGTGCCCCAAAACCCAAAATCAGGGAAATCCAGCCAGAACCAAGCCGGGTTGAACTTGTTGACCCCAAAAATGGGCATGTTTTTCTAGGTCCCCATTTTTGGATTTGAGAAACCACAAAAACAGAACCTCAATTTCGGAGGTTCCCTCAAGCCAAGATCCTTTTTGGTTAGCCCATTGGGGGTTTCCCTGTCGAGCCGGGCACCGATCGCTCTCAGGATGGTGGCCAAGGAAGTGAGCCACGCGCTGGCGCTGCACCGGGGCGTGCACGCGCTGCCCAATGGGAAGACCACCATCACCACCAGGGAGAACCCCTTCACCCAGGTGCGGAATGATATGTTCTTGTTTTTTTTTCTTGGACGGACGTGTATATCTTTGGGTGAGGATTTGTGTTATGTTTCTTTGCGGATGTTTCTTTTCTTTTTTGGGGGTGTCCGGAAGCAAAGTCGAGTGTGCGAACCCATATGAACCATCCCGGATCATTTCCGGACCCTTCACCCGGAAGCTCATGCTGGGCGTCGGAATGTCCCATGGAAATCCGTTGGCTTTCGGTCCGCGTCCGAGGATTTATCTTGCGTCAAGTTGAAAATGGCCATGAGTTGAACAAAAGGTGCCCCGGGTTTCTGGGTCTCCTTCCCGAGCAAAGCCTCTTTTGGGTCGCCCTTGGAACATTCACGTGATCAGTTTGGTGAATGAAAATGCTGGACTTTTTGGTTAGCCACCCTCGCTCGCGAGAAGCAAAACCAAGTCAGTCTTTGTTTTCTGGTTGCTTTTTGTTGGTGGTTGTTCCCCCTGGGCAAACAAATGGAAACCACCCATTTGGGGATTCCCCCATCAATCCAACATGACCTTGCCAAAAGGTTTCTCTGGAACAAACCTTCAAGAAAAACTGGCAGGGAAGGCAGAACTGCCCCTCCGCCCTAGAAAGCGATAGGCAAGAAAAGCCGGTGTCCTTTGTTTGTTGTTACAACAAGTTCGCAAGGATACCTTCAAAGAACGACCAGATGTCCCTGAAAAGCTTCCTTTGGGATCTCATTTGGGGGCTCGTTCACTTGAATGGTATGATGTTTCGTGTGCCTGTGTGTGTGTGTGCGGTGTCGGGTTGCTTGCGTCTGTTTGTGTGGGTTGTAAGTGGTTGTGTGTGTGTGTGTGTTGTTGTGCGCTATTGTGTCAGCGTATGCGTGAGTGTGCAGTCATTGTTTCAGCAATTGGCGTTGTGCTTGTGCGTTGGCTTGGTTTACCTTGTTTACTTGGGCGCTCTCTTGAATGTTGGATGTTTCTTTGTGTGTTTGTACATTATCTCGATACTGGCTTTGGAGTTGTTTGTTGCCCATGTCGAGAGCATCGAGAATGTTTGTGTCCACTTAATCTGCACCTCGCCCGGATGGGTTGAGCCATGAATTCAGTGTAACTCATGGCAGGTCACGTACTACAAGCGCGGCACTGAGATCGATGCCTCAAACCCGCCTTGCCACGTCACGTCCGGAGACCGAGGTTAGGAAGCGTCACAAGGCGCCGAAAAACGGCCAGTGCCCTCTTGCTGGTCTACAGCTGCTTGGCTTGATGTTCTGATGCAAGCAGGTGAATTTTTGGAGTTGGCTTGGAACCCTTTTCAGCTTGGCAGGTGAAAGAAAAGAGGAATTCTCGAAGCTCAGTTTGGGGGTGCGAATCCTTTAGACGAATCTGAGGATTGGTGGCTGCCGTCTTGCTGATCTATGTGGGGACCTTCTTCCTGGCCGCAGCCTTTCCATCTCTCCGGGGAGGGGGGAGACAAAGAAGTGATTCGAAAGCCACGAGACGAATGAGACCCAAAGTCGGAAAGTTGGGCAAAGCGCCGTGTCTTGAAGCTTAGAAGCTTCGACGGCTCAGGTTTACACGGTGAGCGTCACAGAACTGATCCTCAATGCCGTTGCACTGGGCATCATCCTGGACATCGACGCCGCTCACACCAAACTGGGGCGACAACGGGACTCGAAAAACAAGCAGAGAATCTGCTCATGTCCCACACGGAATGACGGAATCTCGTTTCGCATTTGTCGCATTTGTCGGAGCTGAGCGCCCAGGACTTGCTCTTCGATGCACTGGCCACCACCCCAGGCCGTCACCTGGTCAACCAGCTCGACCCGCTTCCCATGCGCTTGGGCTCAACAGAATTCGCTCCCAAAATGGGCCCCAACCTCAGGCCATATGTTTTGTCGCCATGTTTTTTGAACTGTTTCACGCCGTTTAGAAAACGTCTCTCCCCCTCCCCCTCCCTCCAACTCCAAGATCGAGACAATCCGAGGCCGGCCTTCCCCCGGTTCCGTGGCGCGGACGCCAAGTCCACCAGCATGAGCCTCCTGTCCCTCGGACTTCGAGTCTCTCGAATGAGCGCGTCCCTGGTAAAGCTGGTTGGGGATGTATCCCGTTGTATCCCTTTGTGCCATTTGAGGTACTTTGGTTTGTTTGTGAATGGCTCGCATCTGCGAAGGCATTGGGAGTTCTCAGTTGCCAAGGATCCCGGGCGGCATCGCGCTGGTCTACTTCATGATGCTTGCTCCCTTTGTCTCAGTGTTGAATGATGTCTCCACTAAGATGTGCGGCGGAAACCAGCAGTTCGTTTGGAGCACAGACAAGCGACGCTCGGATGCGTTGGGTGCGAAAAAGCAGCGGAGGAAAGTGCAGGAACCCCTCACACCCGCATCCCAGCTGCCAATTGAGGCCGTGTGGTGAATCTGTCTCCAACCTCCGGGGGAGGCTGGGACAACATGACCCAGACCATCCAGATGCCTGGCGACGTTCACGTTGGCTGAAGTTGGCAGTTCGAGTCGCATGCGTCGCATGCGTCACGAGCTCGATTTCCCGAGGACCCTCGCCATTGATGAAGCTCAGACGATACCCGATGTCGCGAATCCGAGAAACGCGATGTATGGCGTGTGGGTGCGGGAGGTGACGCTTGTCAAACAGAGCAGTTTGTTATGAGATTTGCTAAAGGCGAAGCTCACAAGTAGGGTTGCTCTCCCTGCGCAGTAGAACAGAACCCGGTTGGCAAGATGGCTGTCTGCAAAATGTGTGCATTCTTGGCGGTTTCCTCCAGTTCACCCCTCTTTCGCGCTGTGTTTTTAATACCCATCCAACAAACCTGACTGGACGCCATTTTCCGGCCCAAAACAAGTTGGGGTCTCGCCAAGGAGCCTCCTCCAGGATATGGAGTCCCTGACTTTGGAAGAGCTGATCCAGAAGGGCAATCCTCAATGCGGGGACATGGCGAATGAGGCGCATTCAAGTTGGACAGTCTGTGACCCCAAACGCAAATCCCGTCTTCCTAGGTGTTCCGCCAAAATTGTAGAGTGGCTTGAGCGGGAGTTTGCCTTTGAGTTGAAGGAAATCCCGTTTGGCGGGAATTCTTCTGTTTTCATTTGGGGTTGGGTTTGTCTCTTAGGAGCCCATGCTGAACTACCTCCGAGAGGGCTTGGGCAACTGGAGCGTCGACAGCTGTGCGGACGCAGAGATGTATTGCCGCTCGATCCGGAAATTTGTTGCAGCTGTCAGCTCCACTTTGCAGTTGGTCCACTTGCGTAGTTTGCCGAGATGAGATCCATCCTTTGTTTGTCACGACCTATGGAGCCTCGGTTGACAAATTGTCTCTCATCAGACCCTCACCAGGTAACCTTCCCGTTGAATCAGGCAATTGGAGAATTGTTGTTTTTTGGAGCTTTTCCATTAGTTCACAAAGTGGCGATTGACTTTCCACCTGTTGAAGTGGGTAGTCCCAATCCTGCCTTTGGATGTTGATGGAGTCAGGGAAAAGTGGAGAATTCCCATCTCAAACGATTTCGATAGAAAGACTACATGTTTCTTTCGGGTTCCACTTTTCGGAGACTTAAAAACCCACTCGGTTGAACCGGTTAACCGATCGAATCAATCCGAAATGTCGGGGAGAGATTTCTCTCTGAGGCAACTCTCTCACAGAGGAGCCCTGGAGCCTGGATGCCGGCAGAGGCTACACCACGCGGATGTTTTGCCCCGCACCTTCGATCCGACTCGTCTTCTTACGAAAATCCCACCCAGCCAATGGGGCCAAGAATCAGTGTATCAAAAGACCGAATGGCTGGTCCCCTTTTGTATCCTTCGTTTTTCCCGGGCCCCCAGGTTCTCTTGACTGAAAGCCTCACCCCTTTCGAAGCAAACCCGAGGGCACTTGCGGCTGCAACGTGCCCGGCGGAAACTACGTCTTGACTCAGGCGGGACGAAGAGCACGGGTGGGTTTTGTGTGCTTCCCTTTCCAATTAGAAACCATTCCCTTTTCAGTTGTGGGACCCCCTCTAGATCCTTCACTGAACTGGGTGTCGAATTTCTGCATCCAACCAAAACCTGCAGGGCTGCGCCTACGCGTCGGGGGATCCATGCCTACTCTCCAACACTTACCAGGACCTGCGCCGAGGCAACTTCGCTCGTTTGAAACCAACTTTTCGGGTTTTTCCCGTGGGCTCAACGGAAGGATATAGGACGCCAGCCGGGTGAGCGCTCAAAATCGAAGAATGGATTCGCGTGGGACGAATTGTCTCTCCAATTGGTGGAGGAAGAAAAAAAAGAAGCAAACAAGAAAATGGGTGGTAAACCTGCGGGACCAAAAACTGCGCGAGGAGCAGCGGACCAGCGCCACCTGCGTGGAGCCGGATGCGGCTGAGTTGCGTTCGACCACGTCCTGGGCCAGCTGGGTCCAAACCATCCAGGCGAACACGGAAGCGGCGATGGAGAAACGGCAAACCGCTTCCTTTGAGGATTCCCCCGTTTTCCCGTGCTGGGGCTAGACCAAAAAGAGTTCCCGTGGCCATGTTAGGGTTCCCCTTTGAGACATGTGGCTCTTTTTTGTTGCCCTTTCTTGGGCTGGGAAAGCAACCCCAATTTGCCGGGTTTCGCTTTCAGAAACGGGAAAGCGACCCAATGTGATTTTCCCAACTCGTCCTTCAACACAAACCTGAAAAGAGTACCCTCCAAAAAAGCACGCACAATAGAATTGTTGAGGTTCCCAAAGAAAGCGGCAAGGGGATGGGTATGTGACATGTTTATTTTTCCAGAGCCAAACAAGGTAACCCAAAACAACACGCCAAAGGTCTTTTTTGCCCCTTGGAGTTTCCTCAACCGCGTATCCTTTCTACCGGCCAGTGAAAAAATATGCTACCCTTCCCCTCGTCCATTTTTTTGCCCAAGAAGAAAAGCCCCGCTGATTGGAGGCCTATGGAGAAGGCGAAAACTCGCGTGTTACTTGGCGTTTCGTGAGGCCTACGGGAACTCTGCGGGGAACTTCCACGGCAAGGCCGAGGCGCTGAAGTTGGCCGAGGCGCCCGATCCGTCGATCCGTCGATCCGGATCCGACCCGGGTTGAGCCGGAAATCCGGAAATCCGGCGCCGAGGAAAAGGGAGGGGGGTTCAAGGGGCCAGTCTTTTGGGTTTTGGGAGGAGTTGAAAAGCTTGAGGGGAGGTTATGAGAAACACATCAAGCCATTGGCGACGAGGAAGTGTTCCATGGTGGATGTAGATCCCCATGACCAACAGGTCCTGCATGTACCGCCCGGAACATGAAAGGAGGTGGAAGCGCTTGTTTTGGGGGCGCTCAAATAGCTCATGGCTGCTTTCCCATTTGCCATTTGTGCGAATGGCACGAGACAGCATACCAAATCCATGCAAAGAAAGGCTTAAGAACGTGGTTGTTTCTCAAACAGGGACAGGCATCGCGCCTTCAGGCGATGTGGGATCATGGCTGTGGCTTTGGGCAGAATCTCACGGACGAGCCACTCAGCACTGAATTGCCCAAAGGTCTTGAGCTTTTTCCCGACATCACTGTGGTGTGGGGTTCTTACTTTTGCTCGCGTCTGCGCCGCCGCCTCCCGCCCGCCCGCTCACTCGCTCGCTCACTCACTCATGGCATTCGCCCACAGACGCAGACACTAGACCGGTTGGTGCAGAGTCGTCTTGCGGTCCGGGTAATTCTTGCGCGGGGTGTGTACTTTGAGCTCGCGGCGGCACAGTACTTTCATCTGCGCGGGCCCGGGCTGTTTTCGTGGCAGGGTCCGTACTTTGCGCTTGCGGAAGCCAGATTGTGTGGCTCTTTCTTGTGGCGGGCACGGTATTTTCGGCTTGCTGATGCTGGATTTTGTGGGAGGAGGGGGCTGGCAAATTCACTCACTCATTCACAAACACGTTAGTTCACTTACCCACGCACCCACTCTCCCTTTCGTGCTCCATCACCTCAGCTGGTCCTTTGTCTAAACATCTTTTGACACCTCTTCCATCCCAACGTGGATCGACATAGTCAACTTCACCACTAAAGCTTGGCATGTGGAGTTGCCCGGTCCTTGAATGTTTTTGCCATGTTGGTCCAATGGGCCTTTTTTGGCAAGATAGAAAGGTCAATCTTTTTGCAGGCTTCTTGAGCAGGTGAGAATCAACCCGCAAAAGCCTGTCTCCCATCCAATGCTACTGAACATGGCGCGACCAGCAGTACAACCTCAGAATCACACCAAGTTAGATGTCAGTGACTTGCCACTACAAAGGGATTGCTTCGTTGAAACGTCGAGCAAAACCACCATCCGCCCACAACGGTGGACATAGAACCATGCAATCAAGACCATGGACACAAACCTTCGCGAAGTCGACGGGAAGCCTGTAGGTTTTGGTCGGCGTACCCATTGACTGGGGCAAGCGCCATGCGTCCGCGCCACGCTTTCGGGCGTCAGCTTTGGTCCTTGAGGCGCGTGAGCTCGTCGCCACAAAGCAAACAACAAAGTGCTTACCGCGTTACGACTTACGTTCACGCCATGTCATTGACACTACGTGTCACTTGGTTACAAGGGAGGACGCAGTTGCGTCCCTGACTCAGCGTGAGCAAAGATAGCGTGAATGGGCTTAAGTTAGCACCAATCCCCTGCCCACCCCCTACTGCAACCCACACATGAAACGCGCGTGTGCCCCGGAAACACCATTTGGCCTCTTTGGGGTGGGGCTAAGTAGAAATTCAGGGGAACCGTCGCAAAGCTCTGAGGAACGTGACGTGGGGCGACTGCTACTCCTGGAGCGCGGCATTGTCCTGGCCCTTCAAAACCTTGGAATTCTTCTGCCCCGTGACATGCGACTGCAGGAGCCAGTACAGCGCCTTGCCCGATTCGATGAATTTTGACTCGTGTCGACATCGAAGTTATGAATAACCTGAGGCAACTCCGCATGTCCAACACCCGGAGGCAAGAACTGCAATGAGCTGCAAAGCTGCCTCTTCCACAACGATGCTCGGGAACCCAGTACAGACCCACGCAAGTTCTGCCGTTAGACTCAAAGGGATGTGTGTTTTGTGATGATAACTTCTTGGGGGTTCTAAAGAGACACACGGAAAGACCCAGCCCCCTATTTGACACACACACACATCTTGCCTTATGAACAAAGGCCCAGTGCCCCTTTCAGGTCTACTACTGCAAGGACAACACGCCAGTTTCCACGTCATGAGCCTTGGATGAGCGATTGCAACCAGTGCTTCAAAGGTATGGCGTGAAACACGCATACAAGTCTCATTCTCTTGAAACGAAGTTCTCTTTGTATGGAAAATGACTCTTCTTTTTAAGGAATCTCCCCAGTTGAAGACAGACGCATTGTGAACCGCATCAAATCCATATCGCTGCGAACACGAACAGAGGTGTTTGACCTCACCGTCCAATTAGGGCAATGTCATCTCGCTTGCCTCGTGTGCTTCCACTGCTCACATGGCTGCGCCCAGTTGTCGTGCTGGAAATCGACAATCCACAGATGACGCTCCAATATACCGATGAGATGTCCACGAGCATCCAACAGCTCGTCGCCTCCTACGCAGGGACTCTGTGCACAACGTTAACGGGTCACCGAAGTCGCATGGGTGTGTGTGTGAGTGTGAGTGTGAGTGTGAGTGTGTGTGTGGTGTGTGTGTGTGTGTGCGTGTGTGTGTGTGTGTGTGTCTGTGAGTGTTTGTGTGTGTGTCTCTGTGTGTCTGTGTGTCTGTGTGTCTGCGTGTCTGCGTGTGGTCTGCGTGTGGTCTGCGTGTGGTCTGCGTGTGGTGTGCGTGTGGTGTGCGTGTGGTGTGCTTCTGTGCTTCTGTGCTTCTGGGCTTCTGTGCTTCTGTGCTTGCGTGTCTGTGCTTGAGTGTCTGTGCTTGTGTGTCTGTGCTTGTGTGTCTGTGCTTGTGTGTAGACCTGTGCTTGTGTGTCTGTGCGTGTGTGTGTGTGTGTGTGCGTGCGTGTGTGTGTGTGTGTGTGTGTGTGTGTGTGTGTGTGTGTGTGTGTGTGTGAGTGTGTGTGTGCGTACGTGTGTGCGTGTGTGCGTGTGTGCGTGTGTGCGTGTGTGCGTGTGTGCGTGTGTGCGTGTGTGCGTGTGTGCGTGTGCGTGCGTGCGTGCATGCACGTGCGTGCGTGCGTGCGTGCGTGCGTGTGTGTGTGTGTTGTGTGTGTGTGTGCGTGTGTGCGTGTGTGCGTGTGTGCGTGTGCGTGCGTGCGTGCACGTGCGTGCGTGCGTGCGTGCACGTGCGTGCGTGCGTGCGTGCGTGCGTGCGTGCGTGCGTGCGTGTGTGTGTGTGTGTTGTGTGTGTGTGTGTTTCTGTGTGTGTGTGTGTGTGTGTGTTTGTGTGTGTGTTTGTGTGTGTGTGTTTGTGTGTGTGTGTTTGGGTGTGTTTGTGTGTGTGTGTGTTTGTGTGTGTGTTGTGTTTGTGTGTGTTTGTGTTTGTGTGTTTGTGTGTTTGTGTGTGTGTGTGTTTGTGTGTGTGTGTGTGTTTGTGTGTGTGTGTTTGTGTGTGTGTGTGTGTGTTTGTGTGTGTGTTTGTGTGTGTGTGTGTGTTTGGTTTGTGTGTGTGCCAGAGTGCGTGCGTGCGTGCGTGCGTGCGTGCGTGCGTGCGTGCGTGCGTGCGTGCGTGCGTGCGTGCGTGCGTGCGTGCGTGCGTGCGTGCGTGCGTGCGTGCGTGTGTGCGTGTGTGCGTGTGTGCGTGTGTGCGTGTGTGCGTGTGTGTGTGTGCCGAGTTCCAGATTCACCCTGGAACCAATCGTCTGTTGACCCCGTGGTTTCTCTTGCTGCGCGTGCTTCATGTTGGAACTGGTAACGTTTTCGACTCTAGAGGGAAGCCATCGGTCTCGCCACTCGAAAATCACCCACTCGAAGTAACCCAGCCGACAAGTTGTACTCGAAGATAAGCAACCTCCTTCGTTCAAGTGTGATTACCCCGTTTCGGGGGACCCTCGGATGCTCCCATTGCGTAGCTCCGGGACGGCATTGCCGTTTAATTTGACATTGGCGTCGATCACTAGACCAGCGGAATTTCACTTTTAAGCAGAGACGAGGTCTCACTAAAGGGAAGACAGCGTAAGCCATTTCACCCACTAATGACTTCAACTACGCTGCCCGGGGCGGCTCGGCATTTGCATGCTTGTGCCATAGAGTGTTTTGCGTCTCAAGCGTTGGGTTTTGCAATCCTTGTCTTGCGCTTGATCATGCCTCGCCGTGATGATCGTGAACGATCTCGAACTCGGCACCGGCGTGGGCGATCCGAATCACCACCTTGCAAAGCACGCAGACGTAATGATCGTGATGATGATCTACGCCAAGCAGATTCTCAAGATTGGCTTCACTCACCGATGTGGCAGGGTTCCAACGGCGCCGCCTCGGTGCCCGCATCGCACAACCACTCGATGAACTACTTGCATCATGCCCCAGCACTCCTTGCCTTGCACCCTACCATCCCACGCCTGGACTTCCTATGCCGCTTGACCCATGTCATCGTGCTCCTCGTGAGCTTCCTGCACACCAACCTATGCCAACGCAGACTACATTCGCGAGCCCTCCCCCACCCAGTTCCTCAGCTACGCAGAGCACGCAACGCGTCACTTCAGGCTCTAGAGCAGCAGGCCAACCCCCTTGGCTCACGCCCCCTACGGAGTGGACTTCCGGAGATGGCCTTCTGGATCGCAATCAGCTCTACTCACTCTACCAGTTTCAGTTGCCAACACTCCTCACACTCGTGAACGTGGAATGGCAGAGCTCGACATTCGTGATGTACGATTAGTCCAAGCAATACATGGTGGTCTTTCAAACTGGTTGCTACGTCCTTTTGCTCACGGCCGCTTCGTCACTTGGGAAGGATTTCGCACCAGGACTGAAGCCCTCTTGTGGAGCACCTGCTCCAAAACCCTGCGCCGATCTCAGCAGCTTAACCTTCTTACCCTCGAGAAGGACACTGCCAGCTCGCTGGGACTCAACTTGGAGGACTTTAATCAGCGCATCAAGATTCACGAGCATTTGGCCAACAACATCCTCGAGCACCTTGCACAGCAGCACCAGGCCATTTCATCCCGACTACCTAACGCCGATGTTGTCGCGAATCGTCATTCGCTCCAACGCCAAAATGAGCTTCTCAAAGCTGAGCTGGCTGCGACACGCAAAGCCCACGATGCCTCCGCTACTACTACGCCACCCGCCGTGTCCGCGGTGAACACGCCTTCTCCGCCCAGGCCTTCAGAGTCAGGTGCAATTCTACCCGTGGCCAGCGCTGCTGCCGTTGATGGGAAGTCTTTTGACAAGAACCTCGTCAAAAGCCCAATGCTCAATTCACTACATGGTCGCTCCCCTCGTCAGCCTCATGACAAGAAGCAGGATGATCCGATGCTTGCAGCTGCTGATTCCGCACGTCATGCCCTACCTCCGCCTTCGGATCAAAGCTTCTGGAATACTACACGTGGAAAAACCCGATGCCACGCCTGTTTGTCAAGCAAGCTCCCACTACGTCTACGCCAGCTTCTTTGCTTAAGTGGGCTAACCATCCCACGCGTCTTAACGCCAGTCGTGACCTTGAACCTCGTGCTGTTCTGCTTCAACAAGCACGCCAACGGGTCCCCAATGGAGACGCGGCATCTTTCCCATCCATGGCGGCCATGTGGGGCTTGGAACCTGGTTACGTCACCAAGCTTGCCGACAAAGCGTTGCGCATTCTGATTGTCACAGCCCGCTCTCTTGCCTGATTGAAAGTTTGCGTCCTATTAGCCCGGAGTGTTTTGGCCATCACAGTTGCACAGGCAAAACATTGCTTGCTTTGCTGCAGTGCGTTTTGCCGGTTGTGCACTGTCATGCTCATAGCTTGCGTGTTGCATTGCGCTGATATCATTGACATGGGAGTGTGATGTGTTGTGTAATACCTTCGCAGCTTTCATCATGTGGTCGGAGTTTAGATCGGGTGGGATTCTCGATGATCTGGTTCTCTGGCAGTCGCTTTCCACTTTCCTCAGCTCACTGGCACTCATATCTGCTTGCTGGAATTTTGTCTTTCGTGAACTACCCAGACCTGCGGCACCTGCTCATGAAGTCTTATCGATCTTGAAGTTGGCTCATGTGGATATGATCATTGAAGCCCTCACACTGGTTAGGGTCTCATTGCAGATCCCTGCCAACGCGTTTGCGCGCACTTCCAACCCAACGGCCAATCGGTATCAACTTCATCGCTGTCAACTATCAGCCTTTTTGCTTCTTTGTTTCCTTCAGCGACTCGTCCTACAAGACAATGGCTACATACCAGCGTTTTTTGAAGTATTACACTTCTACAAGGCCGCGCTGTTCCGTGACATTTTGTTTTCCGCATTTACTGAACTTCGCCACTTGCGTTCCCTACGCGCTTGACTACCTGATCTCAATGCTTTTCTTCAGGATGATGCTCATTTTCAACAACCTTGCGTATACCTTCGAATTTCGCCATGGTTCCTGCTATATTACATCGGTGCAACTGATCATGATGTTATGCATCGAGAGCACTCCAGGTGTCGCAAGTTTCTCCAACTTCAACGCGATCAACATGCCTTTGTTGAACCTGCCCTTGACTATTGGCGACGTGCACAGAACTACTGGTTCTACTGCGCCGTGCCCGTTGAAGTACAAGAGCCCGCGCATTCTGTTTGGACGCAGGAGAGCAAGTGGCAATATATTCTTCGACCACAACTTAATGCTCCATGGGTACACCGCATTCTTCCCAAGCTGGGATATCGTGACCACCTTGTTGACTTCCGTCGCCATTCCATGTCAACGCCAGCTTCGCATGCTCTACACAAGAAATTTCGCCGACGTTTACACTCTCATCTACATCGTCAACTACGACCTCAAGCTCTTGATGATGTTCAGGCACACTACAATTTGCTTTACAAATTGGGTTCAGACACAGGAGCATCTTTTGACACCATGCGTGAACTACTCTCCGCTGCCTTTCCACCCACACAGCTATACTATCTTCTTCGGCTGGTTGAGTTCGTCAATGAGCCATTCCGCTCCAAAGCCAAACGCCACATCGCCGTGATCCTCACAAAGCGCCGCCTCGCCATTCCACCTTCATCTGCCAACTTCTTACTTCCTCCTACACATGCTACGCACTGGAAGCAAAAACTGGGAATATGGCTCAAGCAGTGGATCGCGGACCACCAGCATATTGAGACCCGCAGCGCCACATTAGGTGATCGACTTTTCAATTTTCGCGGCTGGCAACAAAGATGGACTCCTGACACTCATTTTCGTTGTTGTGCTTTGACGTCTCTTCTCAACATTTGCTTAATGCTCACTCACATGCCGTCATTTTGTCACATGTCGAGTCAGTGTTTTCCCAGATCGACTCCAACATCATGGCTGCCTCCATGAGCGATCAATACTATGGAAGTACAGACAAACTGGTTGATCAGCTACGTCAGAAAATTCGTCGATTGGCGTGCCGATTACGCATCCGGTCTTCCACATTCCTCACGGACATTCAGGTCGTTCTGCAGCAGATCATCGATGAACATCACAGCAATCTCACCTCTTCATCGCGCTGGACATCAGAAGCGATCACGCTAACGGTATCTATCTCTTCTAAAGAATTGGGTCGTCGCACCAGCGGACCACTTTCCCTCACGGGCACATGTTCTGTGCATTCTCTCGGTTACTTCACTCTACTTTCTGCACTGGTGAAGTTTTTGTTCTTTGCCGTCAACCAGCTGCAGCTTTCCGGGCTCATATGATCACCACGATACCTGAACGAATCCAGCGACAATATGCCTGGGGACTCCGGCTACAAGCACCACTGCCCACAGCGAGAATTCTACCCAAGCCTAGCAAGGATTGGATGAAAGCGAGGCCCACCATTTCGTTCTTTCGTACATGGGCTGCGCCACTTCTGACAGTTTTCGGTGCCCTCATCTTTGAGCTTACCAAGATCACCTTTCCACACATTCCAGGGCAACTTTCGGTACAGGACATCGTTCGACAACTTTGGGATTCCAACGCTGATCCAGACTGATCCGGACGAGTACGTTCAACTCGTTTCGCAGGACTTATCGGGCTTGTTCACGCCCATCCCGATTGAACGTTTTCATCACGCTCTTCAAGTTCTTCTACATCAATATGACCTCAAAGTCGGTCTTCAGAATGTGTCACATTGGTCGGTATTCGAGATCAAATCCGAGTATAGGAAGCGCATCTTCAAAGGAAAATGGTGCAGAATGACTAAGATCCCTCGAGTATTTGATGCCGAAGATCTACAGATCCTCCTGGACTTTGTCATCGCTAACAGCCACTTTGAAATCAATGTTTACCTTTTTCGCCAAGTACGTGGAGTTGCAATGGGTTCGCCGGCTGCCCCGCCACTATGCAATTTGGTAGCCACCGTGGAGGACTTCTTTTGGCATCAAACTATGACTTCCGTACAATGCCGCCTACCAGATTTTGGAGTTATCTGGCATGACGGTATGTTGACAACCGTTTCATCCTACTGCGCTCTTCCGCGGACCCTTCAGCCATCCTGGACAATTTCCTCTCCTTGGAGTTCTACAGGCCTCCGGTCATGTTGGAGACACAACATGACCAAAAAGTTCTGGGTTACAACTGCGACTCTCTCTCCAGGACCATCACACCGCAGCTTCCTGAACATCCTTCCCAAATCAAAGCGGCACGTAGCGCCAAGGACGACCTGTACACATACTCGTCATGGTCATCGAGATCCTGGTTAATCGTTCGTGGAGCTCAGCCTTTGATTCAACAGCGCGTCGGGCTTCAGCATTAAGGCGGATCTATGAAGCCAAAGGTTTCGACCCTGCTCAACTTCGAGACGTTAGGAGCCGCGGAACAATACGGTGAGCGTTTTCCTTCATTGTTTCGGTTGTGCTTTGATGTTGCATGCGCATTTTCGTGCTCAAGCGTCCGGTTGTAGCGTTGAGTTGTTTGAGTTCAAGCATGACTGATCCAGCGGTGCTTTCGGTCAGAAATGTCCTGATGCCGGATGGTGCGGTGCAAACGACTTCTCAGTTGACCTTCAGCAATGTTGCGGACCTCGCCAACGGCCAGGCACTCCAGAACTTCATGCGAGGACATCTTGCCCTTCACATGGAAGCTGTTCAACAACAGGGAGCTCTACCACGCCCGTCTCTTCGCGCAGATCGCCACAGCAGACCGATCGACAATTCATTTGCAATGCCTGGACCATCTCGACATCGCCCTCGGCGTCCGGCGCCGCGTTTTCGTCTTCGTTCAGCTCCACCACAACGACGCAGTGATGAGGATGACGATGAGACCTGGCAGTCAATGACTAGCGCTTCGAACCAGACCGGTACTCGGTGCACCTGCAGGCAACGCTGTGCCGATGCTCGACCTGACACGGATTACGATACCACCCTTGCTGTCAGAGCACTGCTTTGTCCTACGATCCAAGCTCAGCATCCGCGAGACTGCCGTGCGCATTGATGACGTTCAGTACTACACGCTTCCCAGCATCGCGCAGCTGCAACTCCCGGCTGGCGCAGTTCTCAAAGGATCATGCGAGAGTATCTACCGCAGCCTCCTGCCTTTTCGGGATGACATCATCGATGACGGCCACAGGATCCGTTCCATTTCGGAACTCGCTGCCTCACCTCTTCCTGAAGGTGAACCCGGACAATGGACCAATGACACGCTCGGTCGCATCACCCAGCATTTTCGATCTTCGCCTCGTGATCTACCACTTCAGCTGTCCGTGCAACTTGGGCTTCTTGAAACTTGTTGGCCCTATGTGCGCAAAACGCGGATGGAGCGCCTTCATATTGATTCGCAGAGCAAGCACGGCGCCAACAACAAGTTCGCGGCACTCTTCCACCTCGAGCCCCGAAGGCCTACCAACCTTCGTGCTCACGCTGTCAGGCCATTTCATTGGGCGCACAACACGGACGTCCGGGCGGCGATCAACATTCTTAAGAACGAAGAACTGATCCGGCCTTCAAAATGGTGTGATGAACCGCGACTGGATGAGGATTGTGCCAACTGGTCCTCGGTTTGGCTTCCGCCCACTGGTTTCTATTGCCGGGGCAGCTTCGACTCATCGGTACACGCGACTCAATCTGTCACTTCAAGCCGGCCAGGCGGAACCTCCGGATTCGCCAGCAGCACGTTTTGGTCTCCAGAGGCGGTGTCCTGGCCAACATCGCTGCTGCACATTTCCATGACCTCGTGCATAGGAGGGAAGGGCGTTGGAAGCTGCGGAGCACGTTGGCGGCCCTCTTTTGGTAGCGATGTTCCCATTGGCCTCATTCAACTCTACCACCTCCTGAATGGTAGCGCGGCAGTGTTTTGTACAATCAGCTCTCTTTCATAGCACTTCAGTTGTGACGTTGCTGAGTCTTTCGAACCGATGTGCTCGGGACATTTCTTCGTCCCTGTGATTCGTGCTCTTGAGCCTCACATTCTTGAACTTAGGAGCGGCGGTGACCTCCTCGTAGGTCGGCGGGATTGGAATGTTCGTCTCATCAGCATCTTTGAAAATCCAATCGTCCCTCCCGAAGAACGAGATGTAGGGGCAATATAGTCCGCCTTCTTTGCCGGGCTCCTTGGCCACATCTGCCTCGTTGTTGGCGAATACCTTCCATACTTTGAAAAGTACGACGCCAATGAAACCAGAGAGGTATGATGCCTCGCCGGCTTCGTCAACGCAGATGGCCTTGACCTGTAGGAAATGAATTGCGTCCGCATTCTCCTCTGGGTTATCCGGACAAACTCCCACATCTTCATCGTCGATGTCCGTCCCGATATCCGATGGGATGTACGATCTGCCTGCAGATCGTTCCTCACTCATCTCCTGGGTGTCGGGTCGTTCTTCTTCGGCGACGAATCGCTCAGCATCCTCCTTTGCTTCTCGCTGAGCTTGTTTCACTTCCTCCGTCACATTGGTGGTGTCGGATGGTTTGGCCTCGTCGTCGTCCACGTGGATCACGAACTTGCCGGTGGAAATGAACTTGCATTGGCATGCCGTGCAATAGCAAAACCCCCCTGGAATAACGATAGCGCACGCTGGGCATACCCTGTTGGAAATGCTTGATGGGTCTTCCTCGCGGTAGACGATGAATCTGCTGAGCAAATCCCGGATCTCTACCAACGATTTGTCCAAGGCATCGAACACTCCGACGTTGACGCATGCATCGACGACCATGTTTCTCAGGATGTCGGCATCCGCTGAATCTTCATCGTCCAGGAAATTGTTGAGGTTCCCAAGGAAGTCCGCCGGGGTCACGCCCACAGCGTCCTTGAATCCAGGACAAATCTCGCTCTCGACGGCACGAGAGTAGATCCGCTTGACTTCCTTCACAGGCCCTTTCTTCATGGACTTGAATCTCCAGATCGCCCTTATCTCTTTGAAGGGAATGGTCTCGAAGGCGACAATCGTTCCTCCCGACGTGACCCCTGACTGGTATACGGACAACTTCCTTGTCGGCACATAGATGGCGATGAAGTCATCTCCCTCTTTGACATCGTGCATTGCGGTCTTGGTCGAGATGTTCTCGCTGTCCCAAGGTGCAAATACTCCGAAGTGTACTGCCAGTCTTCGTGCACTGTCATTGCCGCCAGGAACGATACCTCTCAAAATGATACCTTCCAGGGCTGATGGCTTTGTCACGTGAAATACTCCGCCCCAGCGATCGGACATGTTCGGGAACAAGATGTTGCAAAGTTCAGCAGGACGAGCGAATCCGAAATCCGAATGCCCTGATGACGCTCGAATGCACCATGGTTGCCACCATCCGCCATGCTCGCGACGAATCCAGTCGATGTCTTTCTTTGTCCATCCAGCCGCCATGAGACCTTCCATCGTCTCCGTGTCGATCTCCTGATCAAACTTCGCAGCAAGGATCTGCAGTCTCGGCTTTCGTGCTCTCCGATCCTCCGATCTGATGCACGCGGCGATCATTTGGAATCTGTCGCCCTTCTTGTACCGATCCTGCGGGAACGCGCTCTCGCGATTCAGGATGTGGTCAATGTCTACCCATCCTCCGCCATTGCAAGGAATAGAGTTCCCCGACTTTTGTCCGATTTGATGTCGTAGGATCTTTCTTCACCAGTGCTTTTGACGTGAAATACAAGTCTTGGTGGTGAATGTTGGACCCAAACGCTGTGCTCACTGTACGGCCGATAGGGAAAACTTGTATCTCGGTTCTGCATGTTCATGACTTCCAAGTGTAGTCCCTTTGGCAGCGTGCTGGTCATACATGAATATCCTAGTACACCTTCGCAAACAGCTTCATCACCGGGTTGAGGAATTACTGAGGGGCTTGCTCCACCAAACGAATCGAGCACGTGGTTATACTCCCTCATGGTTCCGTTCGGATTTGTGTGTAGGTCAAGTTGACCAACATGGATTCTCCTCCTTCTGCCAGATCAGCCATCTCGGAGAGGTTCACGACGTAGTTGTATTTGTGGAACTCCTTGCTCGGATAAAAGATCTGCTCCTCCTTTTCCGGTTGTTGTGATTTGTCATGAGGGTCGCTGGACATCGGGTCCATTTCTTCATCATCATCAGGAGCCTCCATTTCGATGTCTTGATCGGATGAGGGATGCCCTTCTGAAAAAAAAAGGCACTGTGATTTTGCCACGTGCCGAGTCAGCAGACTCAGTTGCCCTTGCGGTGTCCTTGCATGTCCCTTCATGGGATTCTTTCCCGCACTTCATGCAAATCTTTAGTTCGCCAGCGCGACCGCAAAGGTCCTCAAACATCCGCAACAGTTCTGCTCGTCTTGAGGCGGTGTCCCCGACTCTCGATTGTTTGGCTTCAGGCTCCTCAGCATGATCGGGCTCACGGCCACGATCAGCTGCGTCCTCATCGGACTCGCCGGCTTTCCTCTTTTAGCCTGATGAACCGGCTTCCTCGATTTCGATGAACGGGTTCAAGTACTCCAGTCTGTCCATGATGTCCCTGACGGTTCTGTTGGGAACTTCCATGTACTTGACTGCGCCGCTTCTCTTCCTATTGAGGCCCGTCGTGTGAGAGGTCATGTTCTCCCTGACGAACTTCAGGAACGTGGCTTCCAGCATTGGTCAGTATTGGCCGTTCCCCCACTTTGGCAATTCCTTCCCGAAGTAGGATATGACGTCGAAGAACCCGAGAACGGTCTCCAATCCATCTCCCAACTTCTCTTCATTGTCGGTGGAGAAAATACGATATGCCTGTTCTTGACCCAAGAACCAACGCATCCACGAGGCATGTACAGTGTTTCCATAGTCGCGCCATACACGGAACTTAGTCCTTCTCTCCCTCGTTCCATCGGAATGGGTGACGATGTGCGATAGCTTGTCTGCTTCCCATTGCTACTGCGGAAGTAGTCTGCGAAAGAATCCTTGTCGAGCGTGACGCCACCGATTTGTGACAGCTCCTTCGCAGACTTCTTGTTGAACAGATTCACGATGAGGTGCTGCACGAATGTTTCCATGTCCCCATCGAAAACGTTCTCAAGCTCGTTGATGTCACCGAGCACCAGGCTGCATTCAGCAAAAAAACCTTTTCATGATGTTGGGGCGGTCAGCTCCCTTGTGCATGGTATTTTGCTCGATCAGCCCGTTCGTGTGGCAGTTGATGCAAGTGTCCGCAAAGTACTGATGGTCGGCTGTGGATTGGATTCCACAACATCTTCGAAGTAATACCGCTTCGATCGCATGTCGTCGCCGTCCTCCTTGCCGAACGCTTTGCCCTCTCTTCGTTGCTCTTCATGATATTTCTTCTGCTTGTTGAAGTGAGCAGTGAAGTCCGGCTTGTAGTGATAGCGGACATTTCCGCCCGTTGCGCCCTGAGGCACATTGAATTGCAGCGGGGACACGCCCGCACATGCATCTTCCAGGTCGGAAACCGTTTGTGCATCCAGCGTGAGCACGTCCATAATCATTTCGACAATCAACCTCTTTTGCAATACGTAGAAGAGCTTGGAATCTCCGGTGCAGCTATAGTTCGTTCGCATCGTGCTTCTCCGGCATGATCCATCGTTCGTCTTCCCCTTTTGCGGAAATCTCCAGGATTGCTTGGATGGTCGCGTTGACGACCGTTCCGTCATCCTGATCTTTTCCCGGCGGCCGCCAAGTAGACCACCACGGTGCACGACCAGTGGGGTCATCGCTGGAGCTCGTGTTTGGTTGGGCACCAGGCTGCTTGCTTCCGGCGCTGGGCTTCGGCATCGCCTTGGGTTCAGGGGCAGGAGGTGTTTCCCCTGATATCCTCCACCATGCTGGTACTCCTTTTTCGCCGAAATCTTCGTTGAAGATGTCGATGAACTTCTTGTTGCCATCTCTGGAGTACAGCAAATTGTTGATGAAGGCCCGCTGTTGCTGTTCATCTGCAGTCTGGTCTTCCTGCAGCACGATGAACGACTCCCGCATTAGGCGGTTTGCTTCTTCCTTGGTACGGTCCTCGCTACGTGGTGCAACGGAAATGGCATACATGTTGATGGCGGGTAATTTCGATTCCCAGGCCTTGGCCATGACAGGGAATACCTTGTTGAGGTTGTTGAGCTGTTCGTCAACATCCTTGATGATGGTCTTGTCGCCGCCAACATACCCCATTCTCTGACGATCATTGCCCCCGAAGATCTCTCTGAATAGGACGCATCCCATAGCAATTGACGCAGCATAGAATGCATCGGGGATCGTGGGGATCATCTTGATCTTCCCGGTGATCGTCAGCTCCAAGATGTTCTTGGCCGTGCAAAGTGGTTCGCGTCTTGCAGCAAAAGCCACGTACTTGGCAGAGATGGCAAGCACTTCGAGGTGCTTCTGCACGTCTTCATGGTTTCTACGGACCTCGTCCTTGTCCAGGACGCCGTTGACCACGGTGCATACCCGTGCTTTCGGAGCGCAGTATGTTTGAATCCAATATGCATCTCTGAATGCCGTAAACCGCTTCTCGCTCTTTTCCACGCGCTCTCCGCACGCATCCTTGCCTGTCCATGTCGCTCATGGAAGTACCGTAGACATCGCCGACGGCTTGGTCGGGGCCAACATTGGAACCAGGTTGGCCGTCGATGTCCTTCGTGAGAGCCGTCATCAATTGCCAGATGTTGATGATAACCTTCACGATCTCGGGGTCGATGAAGTGCTTGAGGATGGGAGCGGCCTTCTCCTTCATCGAGTGCTCGGATGCCACAACGGCGAGCGTCTGCAGCAACTTTCTCCCTTTCCCGCAGAATTCAGTCCATTTCATCAAGCATTCCTGGTGAGAGAGATGGTTCATGATTGCCTTCATGAAGTTACTGCACCAGGACACCGAATACCCGGTTCCCTTTTGTACCTGTGTTGTCTTCATGGAGAAATACGCAGACGTAGCATATAGTGCAGGTACGCCGGCTTCCGCAATCCATCTCGCAGCAGTCGCTTCCGAGCATTCTTCGTCCATCCTTGCAATGGGTCTGCTCCCCCGCAGCCCCTTCACATACTTCTCAAGCAGTGATGCACAATAGACAGCTCCATGCCTCGCCTTCGATGGAGGAACGAAAAGGTACTCTTCCGAGTTGATGAAGTCATCCCCCATCTTGAAGATGTACAGCTCCGCGATCCAGCAAATTTGTAGACAAAGAAATATGCAAAAGCACCACCGCAGAAAAGATCCACTCACTCCGGACTTCCCTGATCCGGGCGAGGCACACGACCACCACCCTTCAACAGTTGGTCCTGGTTTCCCTGATCCAGGAGGGGTACACGACCACCACCTTTCAACAGGTACTCCCAGAGCGATGTGTAACCAACACTCACCTTTTTCTCCTCGATGTGATGCAGAATCGAAGCTGCAATTTGTACACAGAGTAGATGGCGATGCGCAGGTAGAAGATCTCTCACCTCGCAGCTCCTTCTTCTCAACGCAAGGTGAAGCCAGGCTCACTCCATGATGTCGCGAACATTTGGCTCGAGCAGCAAAACGGCGCAGAATAACATTGACGATTAGTGAAGTGTACAATTGGGTGTTCTTGGTTTCCCTACCAGCACAAGGCCCATGACTGTGGTTGCCATTGCACTTCTTAGAAAGGGATTCCCCCAGGTCAAAGTTCCAAGAAATGACACGCCAGGGTTTCCGAATCGGCAGGGGCTTCTTGGCGCACCTTTGCTTCAAGCCGTACCAACACCCGTCAAATTCGTGCGATTCTCCGTTCTTGATCTGCTTCTTCAACCTGTCATCGTTCCAATATTCGCAGCCTTTGGGGAGTTCAAAGAGTATTGCGGCTCTCTGGGATTCGGCATGCCGCTTCAGTTGGGAAAACACTTTGAACAACTTCCAAAATTCAAGCTGTTTGTCGTGGATGAGTTTGCTTGTTGTTGGTCCTCGTGTTATGTTCAATCTTGCCCATGATGATCCTCCCGTGCAGGGTCCAGCAAAAAAACATGTCGCTCGATTTGGTAATGGCGTGCTTGGCGAGGTTCTCCCCGTACTGGGGTAGCAGGTCATCCTGAAGTGTGATCGTAACAGCCTGTACGTGCCAGCGTAGCGCAAGCGCGGTAAACCAGTTGTGGGATTCCGAACATGCCATGACAACCGTTGGTTTGTTGGGGTCCAATGCAACAAGGGTGACCTCTGCGCCAGTAGCCAACCAGGCAAGCCAAGTACGGTACCATTGTGACTCACAAAGCGAAATGTGATGTTTGCTTTCGGATCAGCAGGTTGCAAATGGTTGCGAACCGCGATTCTGCATGGGGCAAAGAAGCGATGATTGTCTTGTTCACGGTGATGCGCATGCATGCGACGCATCATCGTTTTGAAACATCGTAAAATACGTGCAGGGAGGGAATTGATAGTTGTGTCGAGGACGTCTTTGCCGTCGATTTCCTGAATGAACAGTTGAAACGACTCGTCCTGTCCAAAATGCTGTCTCGGCTGCATAACCTGGCGTGCAGGGGCCGCAGGCTGTATCGGGTGAAACTGCCATACTGCACGCTTGACGTACTTATCGATGCGCTCCCATTGCAACGTGGGTTCAACACGATCCTCAACTTTCTCCCATGATGCTCCGCGCAGAAACCAAGTGGAACGCAACCACCGTGTGCCAATGGGACATGGCACCGTTGGTGGTGGCTGGTACCGCATGAGTTTCGGAACTTTTGCCACGATGACCGGATCATGCCCCCCGTGTTCATGAAGGCCTTCCTTTGATGATAGTCCTTGCCACCAAAGGTCGGGAGGCATAATCGGCACCTTCGTGTATGGAAAAGTGGGTATGCCATCGATCGAACCAGTAGCTGCCTGCACGGTTCCCTTCTTGGGGTCAAAAGAAGATGTGACAATCTTGAGGGTTTCCGGGTCGGTCAACATCTCCGGCTCCAGCAATCCGATTTGCATACACGCACGTTGGAATGCGCCAGACTTGGATCTGAAATGCCTCATCTTCGCTTTCACGCATGATTCGCAGAACGGGTTTCGATACCTGTGCGTTAGCAAATGTGTCAATGTATTGGCATCGTCTTTCAATGTGCCAATTTTCTTGTTGATTGATGCACCTTCGTAGATGTCGACTTCAATACCTGCTTCGGGATCAGCATCATCTTCACCCTCAGCTTCGTCTTCTCCTGACTCGGGCCCACGTCCACAAGCCTCCTCACCAGGTTCTTCGACTCTAGGCGGCGCGGGCCCCGCTCCACCAGGCGGGCCGAAATCTACGGCTTCGACGCCATCCTCCTCCCCAGCAAGAGCGTAGAGATCTCCGAGTTCCTTCTTCTTCTTCTTCTACTTCACCATCATCCTTTCCAATACCGATGATTTCCTTGAGCGTCTTCGTGTGCTCGAAGATGTCCTCGGATACGGGTCGATGGCGATTGCTCCTTGCAATTCGATCTCCAACCAAGTAAGGAAGATCGTCCTTGACGTGCAGATGCACGATCTCTTTCTCAGGCGTTGTCATGAACGGCAACTTTCCACAAATCCAGTGAAAAGAATAACCCATTTTCATGCATCGTCGACCAATAGATAGCACCGTCGGCGTCTCGTCCAGGACTGTTTCCTTCAGCTCATTATTGACGTAGTACTTGATGGAATCCGAAGTGGATGTAGTACCATTTGCCGTTTGGAACACAATCTCGTCCTTGTCTTGAACAATATCTACACCGAGGGGGACCGCCTTGGATTTGCCGATCAAATGATGACCACATCCTGTGTCCATTGGTTCGCAGACAGGGCGAATAGACTGATCGGTTGTCCGTGCTTCTTTTTCCATTGCACGACTCCCTCTGTGATCTCGTCATCCTCCTTGTCATACTCGAATGTGAAGGTTCGTTCCTTGTTCATTGGCATTTTGTGAGTTCGATATACATCATTGACCACTTCGCTCATAATCTCGGCCCTGATGAGTGCCTTCTTGTGACTATATGCAAGGTGTCGTCGATGATCATACGTCTTGAACGTCTTGGCATTGACGGGTTTCGATGATGATTGTTGTACATCGTCAAAGAACCCCTTGTACCACATCGAAATAGTCCGCCATTGTTCATCTTCATTCTTCAGGTACTCCACCTCTTCGCTCACGTCGTTGTCAAGAATCTCTTGGAACCGTACGTACTTCTCGGGCATGTCGGTTTCATCTGACCACCGCGAAGATTCACTCATGGCGTCTTCTGCATCACGATCGTGATACACTGTCTCGACTTCGGCTTCACTCTCCTCTGCGCCTTTGTCATCCTTCTTGGCTTCCGAAGTCGCGGCTCTCTTGACAGTGATAGCGGGCATTGCGATGTGAACCTTCCTCACAATTGCCGGAGCTGTTGCTTTGGGCTTGGCCTGTGCTTTGGCCTGTTGTTTGGCATTGGGCGCCGGAGCTGATGCTTTGGGGTTCGCTGGTTAAGTGTGCTTGTATTTGCACTGATCCACTTTCCTTCTCTCGATGCATAGCAAACTCCGTCCCTCTTTGGTGAAGGTGTCCTTGCTCCTTTGCCTTCTCCTTTGCCCCTTCCTTTGTTGTTGTCCAATTTGTGCTTGTGCTTGGGGTTATGGGAATATGGACAGTCTTTCCCTTCCAGACATCCTCCTTCTTTCGTGTAGTGGAAGACGCACGGCCATTCCTTCTTCTGCTCTGGGCTCATGCTTTGCCCTTTTCCTTTTCCTTTGCCCTTCTTATCGTGGTCTTTCGTTTTCGCCTTGGGCAGCACAGGTGCTGCTGTGTTTCCGTCACCTTCTTTCCCGGAATTTCCTCTTTTTCCCTTTGCCTTCTTCTTCTCCGCTGGTGCAGCATTCTTGTTGCCGCTCAGCAGGTTCTTGACTGACTTCTCCTTCATGTCTTAGACGTAGTCCTCACGATCGGTCCGAAGCTGTCGATCAATCAATCCTAAAAAGGAAACGGCAGGTCTTCTCAGGGTGTGCATCCGGTAGCCGCGCATAGGTAGTGAGACCAAATTCCAGCTTTCTGCTCCCTTTGATCTTGTGATATAGAATGTCCCGGAGCGTGATCTCTCTCTGGGTGTATCCTCCTTCCTCAGATTGAGCAAGATGTCATACCATTTGTTGCGGAACACGGACATGTTCTTGTCCCTGGGTATTCCAGTCTGATCAGATGTTCAATGGTGAACGTCATGTCTGATCGATCGCTTGATCTGAAGGATTGTAAAATGATGGCAATGAACTCCCTTCCCTTGATCAATTTGTTCTCTCTTTGGCGTCGTTCGGAGTGCAGTTGAATATCATGTGCCACGTCTTTCGGATCATCAGGTGCGAAAGTGCCAGTTTGATATCCATCATCGCAAATCGTTCTCCTCCCGAATCGGCTAGAAAGTCAAGATCAGGATTCACAACGAAAGCACATCCTACCAATGACATCCATAATTCGATATCAGGGTCTGCTGAAGCGCTGGTGACGTTCATGGTGAGTGCCATCTTCCAGCTGTCCAGCTTTGTGATCTTCGGCCATGGAGGTACGTTGACTCTCTTGGCTTCCTTCCGTGATATCCTTGGTCGACCACTGTCATGATCTCTGCGATCTCTCGATCTTCTCCTTCGTGATGATTTTCTGTTGCGACGGCGATCATCAATGTCATCGTCGGATGGCTCTTCATCTTCGTCCTCGTCTCCATCGTCATCATCGTCATCATCGTCAGGTGGATCAGGTGGACTTGGCCCCCCTGCTGCGGCTGGGCCAGGAGCACGTCCTAGACCCCCCGCGCTTCCATCTGAATTGTGATAACCAAGACCAGGTGGACCACCATCTCCATGACCACCACCACCTCCATTATTGCCGGTTGAACCAAATCTCGCATTTGGAATAGATCCTACCGCTTCATGGAGTTGGTCGATATGAGCCTGTATCATTGGGTCTTGGTAAACAGGAAACAAAACAGAACCCGGTCCGAGACTTAAGAACATTGGGTGCCTGTACACTAGAACTAGATGCCGCCATGGTGGCCTGATAGAGCATTACCTGACCTTGTTGTTGAGGGCCGTTTGTGGTATCACTCTTACGGCTCTTCGAATTGTGGCGTTTACTGGTTCTAACGGAGTCATCCCTCAGTAGAGCTCGTCCACGATCTTTTTTGCGTCCGCCATAAGGGTAACTTGGGTGGCATTCTCGCTTTCGAGTTCTTTGTTCGTCTCCGCCATTTGTACACAAAGCTCTCTTGGATCTTGAGCTCCCTTCGCGTCTCGTCGATTTCTTCGGACATTGCAGCGATCTGGCTGAGGTAATCGGATTTCGCATCAATAGCCTTTTGTCTTGATGCAGCGAGTTCGCGAGTCACGTCGACAAACTCCTGATCTCTCAGCGTGGCGCGATCATGTAATGCATTTCCTTGATGAGCTCGATCTCTGGCAATTTTGATCTCCTCATTCATCTTTGCGTCACGTTCCTGTACTGCACGTTGTCCGATCAAGTACATCTCGTCCCGATCGCTCACGGCAACCCGTGCGCAATGGTCTTGTTCAGCGTACTTGATAGCATTGTTTGCTTTGTCCACCAATACGTTCTGTGGCTCGTCATCGATCGCCATGTTCGGTTGCGGCAGCAATGCTGTCTCCAATCTCTCACGCAAACCACGAATAGTATTCTCCTCATTCTGCGAATCTGTAGTGATCTTCACCTGATATGAATTGATCATCGATTGATACTGGGCGATCTCGGAGGACGTGCTTCCCCTTTCTTGTTCAGCCTTCTGCCTGCTGACCAATGAGCATTCCTCCTCGCGCCTGACTCGATGTTCAGGCAGATTCACAGTTGTGGCCATTTCCTGACGTCGCTTTTCGTACTCGATGACCTTGAGTCGGGCTTCGTCTTGATACTCTCCGTAGATCTTCACGAAGTGTTGTGCCTGATCTTCGGATAGCTTTGTCTTCCCACGTTGAATGTCGATGTATTGAGCAGCTTCTTGAAGCTGTTCGTCGGATCTTTTGAGGATGTGGGCTACTTGTTGTTCCGACATGCCTGCTCTCCGTTCCAGTTCCTGGATGCGCGTGACATTGCCCTGGTCGTCACGTTCATATGACTCCTGTAGCATAGCCAAATGGCGCTGAGCCTCCTCCACTTCCTGTCTGAGGGTCTTGTTCTCCTGAGTGACCTTAGACGGACTAGAGCCTGCAGGCGATTTGGATCGCGCCCTTCACGCTCCTTCTCGGTGTCGATAATGAAGCTGATGACGATCTCTTCTTTTCTCCGTCCTTGGACCACACGGCATGACCAACCTCTTTCCAGGATGAATGTGATAGGTCATGGCTAATGCCAGAACTTGCACTTTGTTGGGTGTCCGGAGAGTCTGCAATCGCCGGGACTGCAAGCATACCTGTAGAACCACTGGAACTATCATTTCCGAAAGTTGCAGTTCCCGGGCTTCCGTTGTACGCCTGTAAAATATTCCAAAAGGTTGTATGTACCTCAGTTGCAATCCGCTGCAGGGACCAATTTTGAACTTACGGCTGATAACCTGCCAGGAAGCGGATCAACCACGCAGTCAACTGACAGGGCAGTTGAGGTTCGACTCCCGTGGGGTGACCAATACCCTCGACAGCAAGTCGTATAGTAGTGGTCGTGGCAAAAGGGGGTTGTGAGGTAAATGATTTGCGTCGTCTCACGACTGATGCGACCGCGGAATACGAACCCTTTTGCTTTGCTTCACAGATGTGTTTGGATGTTTGCCTCGATTCTATGCTCAAGGTCTTGAGCCAAATGCATTCGCATGTGCATGTCGGCTGCGCTCAAAACACATTCCCCCAAAAGGTTTAGGACCTTAAACAAGGGGAAGTAACAGGGTGACCCTCACAACCTGCCCTTAAAATGTTTTCGCCTTGCGGCTCGGAGATTCTTAGCAGTCAGTTTCACCTGACCACCGTGAAGATTCGCTCATGGCGTCTTCGGCATCACGATCGTGATATACGGTCTCGGCCTCGGCTTCGCTCTCTTCTGCGCCTTTGTCATCCTTCTTGTCTTCCGAAGTCGCGGCTCTCTTGACGGTGATAGCGGGCATTGCGATGTGAACCTTCCTCACAATTGCCGGAGCTGCTGCTTTGGGCTTGGCCTGTGCTTTGGCTTGTTGCTTGGCGTTAGGTGCTGGAGCGGATGCTTTGGGGTTCGCTGGTTCGGCGTGCTTGTATTTGCACTGATCCCCCTTTGTGCACTTTCCTTCTCTCCATGCGTAGCAGACTCCGTCTCTCTTCGGTGAAGGAGTCCTTGCACCCTTGCCTTCGCCTTTGCCCTTCCCTTTGTTGTTGGGAATATGGACAATCTTTCCCTTTGAGACATCCTGCCTCTTTCGATGTAATGGAAGACGCACGGCCATTCCTTCTTCTGTTCAGGGCTCCCTTTTCCTTTGCCCTTCTTATCGTGGTCTTTTGCCTTCGCTTTGGGTAGCACTGGTGCTGCTGTGTTTCCATCGTCTTCTTTCCCGGAATTTCCTCCTTTTCCCCTTGCCTTCTTCTTCTCCGCTGGTGCAGCAATCTTGTTGCCGCTCAGCAGGTTCTTGACTGACTTCTCCTTCATGTCGTAGACGTAGTCCTCACGATCGGTCCGAAGTTGTCGGTCAATCAATCCTAAAAGGTTTCGGTAGGTCTTCTCAGGGTGTGCATCCGGTAACCGCGCATAGGTACTAAGACCAAACTCCAGCTCCCTGCTTCCTTTGATCTTGTTCTTGTGATACAGGATGTCCCGGAGCGTGATTTCTCTGGGTGTATCCTCCTTCCTCAGGTTGAGCAAGATGTCATACCATTTGTTGCGGAAAACGGATATGTTCTTGTCCCCTGGATATTCCAGTCTGATCAGATGTTCAATGGTGAACGTCATGTCTGATCGATCGCTTGATCTGAAAGATGGTAAAATGATGGCAATGATCTCCTTTCCCTTGATCAATCTGTTTTCTCTTTGGCGTCGTTCGGAGTGCAGTTGAATATCATGTACCACGTCCTTCGCGTCATCAGGCGCATTCCTAAGCGTCTGGAGCGAAAGGGCCAGCTTGATATTTATCATCGCAAATCGTTCGCCTCCCGAATCGGCTAGAAAGTCAAGATCAGGATTCACCACGAAAGCTACCCGTGACATCCATATACTTCAATATCAGGGTCTGCTGAAGCGCTGGTGACGTTCATGGTGAGTGCCATCTTCCAGCTGTCCAGCTTCGTGATCTTCGGCCATGGAGGTACGTTGACTCTCTTGGCTTCCTTCCGTGATATCCTTGGTCGACCCCTGTCATGATCTCTGCGATCTCTCGATCTTCTCCTTCGTGATGATTTTCTGTTGCGACGGCGATCATCAATGTCATCGTCGGATGGCTCTTCTTCTTCGTCCTCGTCTCCATCATCATCATCGTCAGGTGGATCAGGTGGACTTGGCCCCCCTGCTGCGGCTGGGACAGGAGCACATCCTAGACGCCCCGCGCTTCCATCTGCGTTATTGCCGGTTGAACCAAATCTCGCATTTGGACTTCATGGAGTTGGTCGATATGAGCCTGTATCATTGGGTCTTGGTAAACAGGAAACAAAACAGAACCCGGTCCGAGGCTGTAATCGACTTAAGAACATTGGGCGCCTGTGCATTAGATCTAGATGCCGCCATTGTAGCCTGATAGAGTCTTACCTGACCTTGTTGTTGAGGGCCATTTGTGGTATCACTCTTACGGGTCTTCAAATTGTGGCGTTTACTGGTCCTAACGGAGTCATCCCTCAGTAGAGATCGTCCACGATCTTTTGCATCTGTCGCGATGGCGACTTGGGTGGCATTCTCGCTTTCGAGTTCCTTGTTCGTCTCTGCCAATTGGTACACAAAGCTCTCTTGGATCTTGAGTTCTCGTCGTGTCTCTTCGATCTCTTCGGACATTGCAGCGATCTGATTGAGGTAACCGGATTTCGCATGGATAGCTTTCTGCCTTGATGCAGCGAGTTCGCGAGTCACGTCGACAAACTCCTGATCCCTCAGCGTGGCGCGATCATGTAATGCATTTCCTTGATGGGCTCGATCTCTAGCGATCTTGATCTCCTCATTCATCTTTGCGTCGCGTTCATGTACTGCACGTTGTCCAATCATGTACATCTCATCCCGTTCGCTCACGGCAACCCGTGCGCAATGGTCTTGTTCAGCGTGCTTGATAGCATTGTTTGCTTTGTCCACCAATACGTTCTGTGGCTCGTCATCGATCGCCATGTTCGGTTGCGGCAGCAATGCTGTCTCCAATCTCTCACGCAAACCACGAATGGTGTTCTCCTCGTTCTGCGAGTCCGTGGTAATCTTCACCTGATAGGATTTGATCATCGATTGATACTGAGCGATCTCGGAAGAAGTGCTCCTCCTTTCTTGTTCAGCCTTCTGCCTGCTGACCAATGAGCTTTCCTCCTCACATCTGATTCGATGTTCAAGCAGATTCACGGTTGCGGCCATCTCCTGATGTCGCTTCTCGTGCTCGAGGACCTTAAGCCGGGCTTCGTCTTGATACTCTCCGTAGATCTTCACGAGGTGTTGTGCCTGATCTTCGGATAGCTTTGTCTGCCCACGTTGAATGTCGATGTATTGAGCAGCTTCTCGAAGTTGTTCGTCGGATCTTTTGGGGATGCTTGTTGCTCCGACATGCCTGCTCTCCGTTCCAGTTCCTGGATGCGCGTGACATTGCCCTGGTCGTCACGTTCATATGACTCCTGTACCATAGCCAAATGGCGCTTAGCCTCCTCCACTTCCTGTTTGAGGGTCTTGTTCTCCTGAGTGATCTTTGACGGACTAGAGCCTGTAGGCGATTTGGATCGCCTCTTTTCCTTTCTCGCAGGACTCATTACGCCCTTCACGCTCCTTCTCGGTGTCGATAATGAAGCTGATGACGATCTCTTCTTTTCTCCGTCCTTGGACCACACGGCATGACCAACCTCTTTCCAGGATGAATGTGATAGGTCATGGCTAACACCAGAACTTGCACTTTGTTGGGTGTCCGGAGAGTCTGCAATCGCCGGGACTGCAAGCATACCTGTAGAACCACTGGAACTATCATTTCCGAAAGTTGCAGTTCCCGGGCTTCCGTTGTACGCCTGTAAAATATTCCAAAAGGTTGTATGTACCTCAGTTGCAATCCGCTGCAGGGACCAATTTTGAACTTACGGCTGATAACCTGCCAGGAAGCGGATCAACCACGCAGTCAACTGACAGGGCAGTTGAGGTTCGACTCCCGTGGGGTGACCAATACCCTCGACAGCAAGTCGTATAGTAGTGGTCGTGGCAAAAGGGGGTTGTGAGGTAAATGATTTGCGTCGTCTCACGACTGATGCGACCGCGGAATACGAACCCTTTTGCTTTGCTTCACAGATGTGTTTGGATGTTTGCCTCGATCCTATTATCAAGGTCTTGAGCCAAATGCATTCGCATGTACATGTCGGCTGCACACAAAACACATGCCCCCAAGAGATTCAGGACCTTAAACGAGGCGAAGTAACAGGGTGACCCTCAGAACCTGCCCTTGGGATGTTTTCGCCTTGCGGCTCGGAGATTCTTAGCAAAATGGCAAACATGAGACAGCGGTCAAGCAAGAAAAGCAACTACAATACGCGAACCAGGGATCATTTTCCACGAGCCATGTGATCAGCGTCCACGAGCTAACCCTGAAGATCGGCAGGCAGGAATCGCCTTAATTTCGGGCGGGCCGCTTTTGGGCACACAGTGAGTTGAGTGCCTGCGTCTGGATCTTGATCTATAGGTCCGCCGGCCTCGGCGAGAGCGTCCCCTGTGATTCCTTTCATGGGGTGCGTCTGGTGAAACACTCAGAGCCTCGATGTAATTGGTGGCAGCTGTAAACGCAGTCATTGAGGGGTTGGCCTTGCTGGCGTGTCTTGGCTGTGGATACTGAGGCAGGAGGAGGCAGTGGTTCAGGAGGTGGAGGTGGCGGTGGTAGTTCTGAAGGTGCAGCATGGGGTGGTACGTGTAGTAGAGGAGGTGGCGGGTTCTGCGTCATAGGCGGGGGAGCACGAGGTCAATGAGGAGGTGTCGGGTTGGAAGGTTGGCGAAGAATCCGAGCAAGCGTGGTTTGAGCTGCCAGAGCTGAGGTCTCGAGGCGACGTTGTCCGTCGAAGCTTATGCTGACCTGAGATGTCAGAGACGAAAGTTGCGCTCGGAATTCCCGAAGTAGATCACCATGGCCCATGTCGATGTGAGCGGGTCCATGTATCTAAGAATTAGCCAAGCAGCTGCGGGATAGCAACGGCCTATGCAATATGGATATGCAAGAACAACCAAGCAAGTCAAAGCATGAGTGCGCACAACCGACACTTGCGCAGCAACATGCCAGAGGGCTCTACCTTATGTACCGGATCTGGACAGCCTGCAACATACTTGGTATTATAGCAGAACATTTCAGAGGTGTCAGCCATGAGAAGGACATTGCCTTCATCAGCGACACTATCTTCCGTTGCATCGCCCTCGGCCTCAACTGCGATTACATGACCTTCTACCGAACAGATGTGAACATTGCACGAAAGTTTTTGAGACTTGAGCTTGGTGCAATTATCTGCATTCAAGGCGCCAAAGAGGTCGATACTCCTCTTATCCAATGGTGCTATTCTTGCAACACACATCTGCCATCACGTTTCATCGAGAAGATCAATCGGACCGAGGAGACACCACAATCTCTGTTAGAAAGGTTCCGGTGGAGGGCGAGTAGAAAGGCCATCGCAGAGGCATCACACTGGTGATCAAGCATTTTCCTTACGATTTCTTCTACATGGGAGATCAACTGGAAGTTGCAGTTATATACAAGACAAGGTCGTGATGCTCATCGTGAATGATATCATGGCCAGCCCATGGTGGTACCCGTCGTGAACGGTACACCGGGCAATCCAAAAGTATTTGCGTGAGACTTGCATTCATCGCCACAAAATGTTTTCTTGTTTCCGTACAGTATCGTCATCGGCGACTACTAGGTGCTCGGTGGTCAACGATTATACAATGCTACAATTATTGCTGGTTACAAATTGATGACGGACTATGCTCGTCATGGATATTCGTTTTCTGCAGACCGCTATGGATCTGTACAAGTACCTTATAGATAGCTTGCTGCATGTGCATCATTTCACATGAGGTCTGGTAAGAGACCTGTAGCATTCTTATTTCATGTTCGGTTTACAGAACCTGGCCAAACTTGTGCAGAGACGTTTCACTGAATTGAGTAAAGAGAAGCCGTGCGTCCATGCGTGTCGGCATGCGTTTGTGATTGGTTCCCGACCCAGAGATGAACCCAAGCCCGGGATGGGGGATGCTAAGAATCTCCGAGCCGCAAGGCGCAAACATCCTAAGGGCAGGTTCCGAGGGTCACCCTGTTACTTCCCCGCGTTTAAGGTTCTAAACCTTTTGGGGGAATGTGTTTTGTGTGCAGCCGACATGTACATGCGAATGCATTTTGGCTCAAGACCTTGATAATAGACCGATAATAGGATCGAGGCAAACATCCAAACACAGCTGTGAAGCAAAGGAAAAGGGTTCGTATTCCGAGGTCGCATCGAGTCGTGAGACGACGCAGATCATTTACCTTACAACCCCCTTTTACCACGACCACTACTATACGACTTGCTGTCGAGGGTATTGGTCACCCCACGGGAGTCGAACCTCAACTGCCCTGTCATTTGACTACGTGGTTGATTGATCCGCCTCCTGGCACATTTCGTGCTGAACTTGATAGTGAGTTTCCGTCCTGTCTGATGTGTTTGTAGCAGATCTTCTGGCGACGTTGCAGACGCTGGTGTCATCGGTCAACTCGCTGCAGTACGCCATGGCCTCGCGGAGTACCAACACATCCAGCACAAACATCAGTGAACGCCTGCCACCTCCACGCAACTCTCGCCATGGCTCTCGTCTACGCTTGGCGGACTCCCCGTCCCCGCATTCAGAACGTGTACGATCACGTACTCCTGTTCGGCTTCGACGCATGGACACATCCTTGACGTGATATAGGATTCCGCCCTCTAATCGACGACTTCCTCGCCATCCTGCACCTGAGCCAAGTACAGTTTCCGAGCGTTGTGGTGATGCTGCCCTACTCTCCGCTGCGCCTCCTCGTACCTCTCCACCACTGGCGTCCTCGGCTTCATCGTCTTCCGACTCCATATCTCCAGGTCCAGAAGCGGCATCAGTACGTCGTCCCCCTCAAGTACATCACGGTCCTTCGTGCCTGCTTGACTCATTTCATGTGGCCATGCGCACTGACTATCCACATCCGTTCCGGGCTTGGACGCAGACTCAACTTGATGAACTGATTCGCCGCAAGACGGACAAGGATTTGCGCCCAACGTACAAGGCCATCGCCAAGATTCTCACGAACGACGCTGCTGAAGTGAAGCAAGCCTGGATGACGTACCAGAAGATCACCGTCTAGCCTCACCTCGGCTGTGGAAAATAGATTCTGAGGTGCGTAAGTGAGTCGCTCATGCCTTTTACTTCTGTCTTTGTGTACTCGTTCTGCAGGCACAATGGATCAGAGTACCCAGACTGACATTACATGGTCGCGAGGACGCCTCCCGTCTTGGCTCACCCGGTTGAAGCGTGGACCTGATGATGCACCATTACCGTTCCCTCCACCGCCGCCTCCGCCACTACCACCACCACCACCAGCACCTCCATTATCTATGATGACGTGCCAACAGAACATCATGGATGAATCACAGTCAGACATCACGCGTACTTGGCACCTTCTTCAACATCACCATCCGCCAGCTGTCTCACCTGAAGAACTTCGTGAACACTGCCCATTTCCTCGACATCGACTCCTTCTATCCCCTTGCGCTTCACCCAGACGTGACCAGCGAGGCATTAAACTTTGCGGCAGCAGATCAGCCTCCCGAAGATCTCGCAAATCCAAGTCATCTCATTGCGGTCGACCTTTCGCCGTTTTCTCAACGAGACGATCCAGATCTCCGAGAACACATTTGACACGATGCCGACATCAATGTCAATATCTTCCTCCTGGTCATCGACGATGCCTTGCACCGTGCGCCAGACGCAAACCCAAACATGTTCATTGCCGATGTTGGGCACACTGCGGCCGATGATTAAAAAAATGCGCAGTGCTATGTGCATTCGTTGCATCGTGTTGACGTTGATTCCTTGCCGGATCCTCTTTCCGCTGATTTACAGTGCACAAGTTTGTGAATTGTGTCTTGTCGCTTCCTCTACAGATTGACTTGAAGATGAAATCGTGGCCGGACCGGGTGACGCGGTTCAAGAATGGACAAGAACATTTACACCGGGATCCTGGAGATTGCTGAGTTCCACCATGGCCACACCACCTGATGCCCTTCCATCTACGTTTCGAGAATGGAAGAAGTTTTACATCTTTGAAACACACCTACATTCTGGATGGCACTGGAGGCACTTCACCTGATGAACAGCTTCGCACGACCTCGTAGCATCAGTCCCTTGCACTCCACGTCTTCAAAACATGGATGTGGAACGTCTGTACGTGCTGAACATCAAGATCGGCAACCTTGGTTGGAGTACTCGCAATGGCATGGTCAAGAATGGGTCAAGATCAAATTTGGTTTCTGCAACACCTATCAGGTGTGGAGTCCTGTGCCACCTGATGCTGATTCACTACCTGGATCTGATGGGCAACCTCAACATGATGAATGGCCACAACAAGCTTGGCCCATCCAGGATTGGCATTATCAAGGTCATCAACGGATTCTCACACGCGCGGAGTCCTTTGCTCTCCATCAGTTCGGCGCTCAAGACGGCACGGACAGTGATCGCCTCGTCAACTCCACGCACAGTGACGGACTCGATGCTCCTTCTGTCATCACGCAGGGTGGTGACAGTTCTTTTACCCAACTCATCAGCAGTCTTCAGCCTTGTTGAACAATGGCAACCGGTCTCAGTTGGTTCTTCCATCCAGGACGCAGGCATCTACTCCCTGCAGGACCGGCCCGACCTATACACATTACGGTGATCCTTGGGCCCCGTCTTCTGAGCGTACTCGTGAGGGCCGTGTTACTTCACGTGCCCCACGCCACGCAGGACCTTTTGGTCGACAATAGGATCTCTTCGACTGGCTTCTTCCAAGAAAAGTTGCTCGCCCCACTTTTTCACCTTGGACACGTTTCTCTTTCGGTTGAAGCAGGGGGCCGCCAACAAAGACCCATCCAGTTTGCTGCGCAAACGTACCTGCAGAAGTGATTTAAGGTTGTTTCTGGTCCCCTCTTTGAACCGCTGTTGCTTCCTTGATTCCCTGCTCAAGTAACTAGTGAAGCTTCACTGCAATGCCAGCCGCCTTCAAGTCCGTCTCGCCTTGTACTCGAAAATCATTCTACTCGAAACTTCTATGTTGCACTCGAAAGATGAGACCTCTCCTTCGGGAGTTGAAGTGTGTGTGTGTGTGGGTGCGTGTGCGCGTGTGTGCGTGTGTTACTGTGTGCGTGTGTGCGTGTGTTATTCTGCGCGTGTGTGCATGTGTGCCTGTGTGCCTGTGTGTCTGTGTGCATGTCTCCATGTGTGCATGTCTCCATGTGTGCGTGTGCACATGTGTGCACGTGTGCATGTGTGCATGTGTGCACGTGTGCATGTGTGCATGTGTGCACGTGTGCACGTGTGCACGTGTCTGTGTGTGTGTGTCTCCATGTGTTTGTATCTCTCTCTGTGTGCCTCTCTCTCTGTGTCTCTCTCTGTGCATCTCTCTCTGTGTGTCTCTGTGTGTGTGTGTCTCTGTGTGTATCTCTGTGTGTGTCTCTGTGTATGTCTCTGTGCGTGTGTGTGTGTCTCTGTGTGTGTGTGTGTGTGTGTGTGTGTGTGTGTGTGTGTGTGTGTGTGTGTGTGTGTGTGTGTGTGTGTGTGTGTGTGTGTGTGTGTGTGTGTGTGTGTGTGTGGTGTGTGTGTGGTGTGTGTGTGTGTGTGTGTGTGTGTGTGTGTGTGTGTGTGTGTGTGTGTGTGTGTGTGTGTGTGTGTGTGTGTGTGTGTGTGTGTGTGTGTGTGTGTGTGTGTGTGTGTGTGTGTGTGTGTGTGTGTGTGTGTGTGTGTGTGTGTGTGTGTGTGTGTGTGTGTGTGTGTGTGTGTGTGTGTGTGTGTGTGTGTGTGTGTGTGTGTGTGTGTGTGTGTGTGTGTGTGTGTGTGTGTGTGTGTGTGTGTGTGTGTGTGTGTGTGTGTGTGTGTGTGTGTGTGTGTGTGTGTGTGTGTGTGTGTGTGTGTGTGTGTGTGGGTGTTGTGTGTGTGTGTGTGTGTGTGTGTGTGTGTGTGTGTGTGTGTGTGTGTGTGTGTGTGTGTGTGTGTGTGTGTGTGTGTGTGTGTGTGTGTGTGTGTGTGTGTGTGTGTGTGTGTGTGTGTGTGTGTGTGTGTGTGTGTGTGTTGGTGTGTGTGTGTTGGTGTGTGTGTGTGTTGGTGTGTGTGTGTGTGTTGGTGTGTGTGTGTTGGTGTGTGTGTGTGTGGGGTGTGTGTGTGTGGGGTGTGTGTGTGTGGGGTGTGTGTGTGTGTGGGGTGTGTGTGTGTGTGGGGTGTGTGTGTGTGTGGGGTGTGTTGTGTGTGTGTGTGTGTGTGTGTGTGTGTGTGTGTGTGTGTGTGTGTGTGTGTGTGTGTGTGTGTGTGTGTGTGTGTGTGTGTGTGTGTGTGTGTGTGTGTGTGTGTGTGTGTCTGTGTGTGTGTGTGTGTTGTTGTGTGGTGTGTGTGTGTTGTTGTGTGGTGTGTGTGTGTTGTTGTGTGGTGTGTGTGTTGTTGTGTGGTGTGTGTGTGTGTTGTTGTGTGGTGTGTGTGTGTTGTTGTGTGGTGTGTGTGTGTTGTTGTGTGGTGTGTGTGTTGTTGTGTGTGTGTGTGGTTGTGTGTGTGTGTGTGTGTGTGTGTGTGTGTGTGTGTGTGTGTGTGTGTGTGTGTGTGTGTGTGTGTGTGTGTGTGTGTGTGTGTGTGTGTGTGTGTGTGTGTGTGTGTGTGTGTTTGTGTGTGTGTGTTTGTGTGTGTTTGTGTGTGTGTGTGTGTTTGTGTGTGTGTTTGTGTGTGTGTTTGTGTGTGTGTGTGTGCGGAGTGGCAGAAAACCCTGCCACCAAAACCGTTTTCTGTTGCAGCAGGGGGCCAGCGGCCATCAAGCAAACGCTGGCCAACGAAGCTATGCTTGATGGTGGATGCACGGATTGATCACCCGTGTGTACCTGCAACATTTGCGTGATTCTGAAAGTCTATTTGGCCCCCTTGGTTGCGGCGCTGTGTGTGCTTCATGTTGGAACTGGTAACGTTTTCGCCTCTAGTGGGAAACCGAGTGCCTTGCGAGCCGAAACTCATCCTACTCGAGACTTGTCGGTTGTACTCGAGACTCATCAGTTGTACTCGAATGATTAGCATTTTCCATCTGGAGTTCAAGTGTGTACACCCCATTCGTGGGGAATCCTCGGGTGTACCCATTGTGTGACCCCGGGCCGGCTCTGTCGGAAAATTTGACCTCAACGTGCTTATCATAGAACAGCGGAATTTCACATTTAACCAGGAACGAGGTTTCACTAAAGGGAAGAAAGCCGTCAGATCATAGCGACGTCTCACCACAGTTGATAGTTGCCGATTTTCATTGCATTTCCTGACCATTGGTTGAACATGTTGCTCGTATCACTGCGGTTGACGATTGCTGACTTGTCTTTGCTTTGCCTTGTACATTTCGATCGACCATTGCAGTTGAGGGCCGCTAACTTGCATTTGCATTGATTTGAATGTTGTCGGGTCTGATTCTCTCAAGGTGGAAGTGTGCAAATTCAGAGTCAGTTGCGTCACCATGTCTCGACGTGATGATCGTGATAGATCCAGGACTCGACGCAGACGTGATCGGAGTCCGTCCCCTCAAGCTCACAAAGCACGCCGACGTGAGCACAATGACAACCAGGTCTCGGAGAACATGGATTGGAATAACTTGGTTTCATGGCAACACAACTCCGGCTACAACGCTGCTAACAACTTTCCGATGATGCCTACCAATTTTCAATCGACTCACAACCCCACACAACAATTCCAATACCCGGCGATCAACTACATGATGCCGATCCCTCCTGATCCCACGCCATCCAAGTTCATGCCACCAGTGATGCCACCACCGGTCACTACTTCCCAACCTACACCGTCACCTGGACCTCCTGCGGCTCTACCGGTTCGTCCTCAGAAAGCCTGGCTTACTCCCTCGCCTGACTGGACACCTGGAGACGGCATGTTTGATGTCAATCAACTCTACAACTTCAGCCTACCCATGACTGTTGCCAACACTCCGCATGGCAACCTTCGCGACATGTCAGGCATGGATATTAGGGACGTACGCCTGGTTCAGGTTATCCACGGGGGCCTCACCAACTGGCTACTCAGGCCGTTTGCACACGGCCGATTCGTGACGTGGGAAGGCTTTCGCACCCGCACTGAGGCCTTACTTTGGAGTACCTGCTCCAAATTACTACGAAGATCGCAGTCACTCAACCTGCTCACCCTGGAAAAGGACCTTGCCAACAAGCTGGGTCTCAACATTGATGACTTCAATCAGCGCATCAAGGTCCACGACCATTTGGCCAACTTGGTACTTCAATTTCTTCAACAACATCACACCTCTCTCGCACCTGCCGCCCAGACCGATGACATGGTCAAAAAGTTCAATGATTTGAATCGTGCACACGAACTTCTCCAAGCTCAGTATTCCGCATCACTTCGCGCATCGACCTCGCCCACGATGACAAACCAGAAGGATGATGCAGAGTTGGTTACACCGCCACCGGTCAACCACACACCATCCTCGTCACCTGCCAGCTCCCTGCCCACAGCCAGCGCGGTCGCCCTGGATGGCAAGTCGTTTGATAGCGTGGTGCAACCTCGGATCATGCAGTCTCTTCACGGAGTGTCGTCACCGCCGTCCAAACCGGCGGCGTCACAATTGCTCACCATGCACAGCACGCCGGATGAAGTTGTCAAGTACTACACATGGACCAGTGACCAACCTCGCCCTTTCCTCAAGCAAGCACCCACAACAACCACTTTGGCATCGCTGGTTAAGTGGGCCAATCACCCGTCCCGGCTCAACGGCAACAAGTCATTAGATTCTATGGCGACGCAGCTTCTTCAGGCGAGGCAACGCATGCCGAAAGGCGATGCACCCACTCTCGGTGCAATGGCCGCTTCATGGGGTCTAGAACCCGGATATCTTACCAAACTCACTGAGAAGGCATTGAGTCACCTCATCGTGACCGCTCGCCTGCTCTGTGGATGAGAAGGCATCATGATGACCTTCGTTCTCATATGAGCCCGGAGCGGCAACAATGTCACGGATGAGTCCAGGTGAAAACTCGTCCGTCAAGTGTCTGCGTTGCACCTGATTGATCTTGTACTTGCTTGTTCTTGCATTGCCTCTTGTGTGATTGTCTGTGATGCTTGTATTCATGTCGCCGCCTTGTGGTAGATTTCGTTGGTTGCATCTCACCATGTTGGATGAACTTCGCCGCTGCGGAATCTATGATGATGTTGCACAATGGCAGTCGCTGGACGACCTTCTGCACTCGTTGACCATATTCTCTACGTGCTGGCATTACTGTTTCCTGGACTACCACCACCGTCGATTCCAATTGAGGAGTACGAATCCATCACACAATTGCCGTGGCTGGGTCTCATCCTCGAGGTCTTAGTTGTGGTCCGGATAGCCCTTCAGATTCCGAATCGCGCTATGTCCAACTCTCAGCACACCGTGGCCAACAGGTACGAGCTTCACAGATGTCGGTGCGCTGCCTATTTGTTGATCAGTTTCTTACAACGTCTCATTTCACAAGATCACGGCTACTTCCCGCCGTTCTTCGAAGTCCTTCACTTCTACAAGACTTCTCTCTTGTGTGAAATCATGCACTCAACTTTCGCTGACACGCGACATCTACGCTCATTGCGGGCGCGATTTCCTGACCTCTACGACTTCATACATGATCCAGGTCATCACCAACAACCGTGCGTCTACATTCGACTTTCCCCATGGCACACACCATACTATGTTGGGGCGACTGATCAGGATGTTCTACGTCGTGAACACTCACGCAGTCGTAAATTTCTACAACTACTTCGTGGACGGCATGCCTTCTTTGAACCGGCGCTTCACTACTGGAAACGATCCAATACTTTCTGGCTCTTCTGTGCTGTACCAGTGGAAATCAAACTTCCAGCTTCCTCGGTGTGGGTTCAAGAAAGCAAATGGCAATACCTGCTACGCCCGCATTTGAATGCGCCCTGGGTACACAGAATCTTGCGCAAGGTGGGCTTCCGGGAACATCTTGTAGATTTTCGACGCCACTCGTTGTCGTCTCCCACTTCCCTTGGCTTGCACAGGCGCTTTCGACGACGACTACATCCGGATCTCCAACGGCAACTACGACCTGACACCCTGGATGACATTCAAGCCCACTACTCGATTCTCTATCAGCTGGGATCGAATACAGGAGCGTCGTTCCAAGTCATGCGTGACCTACTGTCGGCCGCTTTCCCTCCCACTCAGCTGTACTACTTATTGCGGCTCGCAGTCTTTGTCAACGAGCCCTTCCGCTCCAAGGCCCAGAAGCTCCTCGCCCAGGTACTGCACAAACGACGGCTACAACCACCCACCACTTTAACACAGCTACTCTTGCCGCCGCTACATGTCCAGAAGTGGAAAGCTCTACTGGGCACATGGTTACAAAGCTGGATTGCTTCTCATCGGGATCTGTTCCCTTCTCTTTTCATTCCAAAGATCCGGGTTGTGGAAACTCGCAGCGCCACATTGGGCGACAAGATATACAACTATCGCACATGGCAGCGCAAATGGACACCTGACACATCCTTTCCGTGTCGCTGTTTGGACATCGATGATCACCATCTACACCGTGCACATGGTCACGCAGTAATGGTGGATGAGTTTTCTCGCATCAATGCGGACATTAACATTGAAATCATGGCCGCCTCAATGAAGGATCAGTTTTTCGGTGATGTCGACTTATTGCATCAACGTTTCACCACACAACTTCGCAAACTTGCTCGCCGCTGGCATGTACATGGTTCCGGTCTACTTTCAGATCTACAGCCGGTTGTGACTCAGTTAATGGATACTCATCGGATGAACCTCCAAGATCGGGCTCATTGGTCATCGACATCGTTGCAACGCACTGTGGCTTCTTTGTCTTCGTGGGTAGTTATCCCAGCGGATCATTTTCCCTCCCGCGCACATGTGATGTGCCCGTCTCTGTTTGCCATATTGATGCGGAAGACATTCTGCGCGGGGGATGTCTTCTCACTTTGCCGCGAATCCGCAGCATCCTTTCGCTCTGAAGTGGTAACCACGGTACCTTCTCTCCTACGTCAACGATATGCATGGGGACTTCGACTTCAAGCACCGTTGCCCACAGCACGCATCCTCCCAAAGCCGACCAAGGACTGGCAGAAAGCTCGACCCATCATTTCATTCTTTCGCACATGGGCAGCTCCCTTCCTCACGGTCTTCGGTGCACTCATATTTGAACTCACCAAGGCGGCCTTCCCCGACATTGCAGGTCAACTCTCAGTACAAGAACTTATCCAGCAGCTGTGGGAAGCACTGTCAAAAGCAGATCCTGATGAGTACATCCACCTGGTGTCGCAAGACTTGTCAGGCTTCTTCACGTCCATTCCTACGGAACGATTCCACCAGGCGCTTCAAGTGCTTCTCCATCGATACGATCAAGTTGTTGGCCTTCGCGGTTCCTCACAATGGTCCGTGTACGAAGTCAAGTCAGATCATCGACGCCGTATGTTCAAAGGAAAGTGGCGCCGTCAAACCAAGATCCCTGGAATTTTTCGTGAACAAGATCTCCGGCACCTTCTGGATTTTGTCATTGACAACAGTCACTTCGAGATCAACGGATACTTGTTCCGCCAAGAACGAGGAGTCGCTATGGGATCACCAGCCGCGCCACCGTTGTGCAATTTGGTTGCTACGGTTGAGGATTTCTTCTGGCACCAAACCATGATTTCTCTGCGGTTTTGCATGCCCGACATTGGTGTGATTTGGCATGAGCGCTACGTCGACAATCGTTTCATTCTCCTTCGAGACTCGGCCCCACACTCACCCGTGCTCATGAACTTTCTTTCCCTGGAATTTTATCGCCCGCCAGTGATGCTTGAGGTTCAACATGATGACAAAGTACTGGGTTACCGATGTGATTCTTCCTCCAGAACTATTACTCCACAGCTACCTGATCATCCCTCCCAAATCAAAGGAATTCGGAGTGCCAATGATCGGATGTTCACTTATTCTTCTTGGTCTTCTCGCTCGTGGCTCATCATACGCGGTGCACAACCGGCGGTTCAACAACAACATGGGCTCGACGCTCTCAAACGCCTTTATGAGGCCAAAGGTTTTGAATCTCACCTTCTGCGGGACGTTCGCCGTCGACTTGGGACAAAATCTGCATGTGAGCTTGTCATTTTGTCTCTTCTTGTGCATGCTTGGGACTGTTGTTGTTGCATTGCGCTTTGTTTGCATGTAGCTGGCTCAGAACCATGGCGGAATATGGTCACTAGCACTCTGCGTTCTGACGGATCAGTACAGACCACGAGCCGCGTGACGCTCGAGCACCTCCCCAACTTCATCAACGGCAATGAGATCCAAATGTTCATTCGGACTCACGGCATAGCACACCAGCAAAGTGTGCAATCCCACGCCTCGTCACGTGATGTACCAGCACTCACTGAGCAGCCCCGATCGCGTTCCCCCCGGTCACGCATTCCGCGGATCCAGCTCACACCGGGCCCGCAAGGGCATTCGGATGAGGAAGAAGATTGGGGTGAATGGAGGAGTGATGGCAGACGCGCCCATAGTGATCAAAGGAGGCCACGCTCGCCTCCGTTTCCTCCTTCTCGTGGCAGTCCTTCTGAGAACCGCATCGCGCTGGTGCCTCTCTCAGTTCGTCGGCAGGTGCCTGATTTGGGGGTTCATCGCTTCAAGCTACGCACTGGGTGCCGGATCGAGGAGATCGCCATCGAAGTGAACGATGTCCTCTACTACACCTTGCCTTCGATTGCCGCCTTGGTATTTCCTGAACCGGAGCTGTTGAAGAAATCATGGGAGTCTGTTTACAGGAGCCTCATGCCGCACCGCCGCAGCATCATCGAAGATGAACAGCGGGTCAAGTCCATTTCGGAGTTTCCGTTTGCTCAGCCACCACATGGGGTTCCGGGACGCTGGACGGAGCAAGTGGTCAAAGACATCTCGGACTACTTCCAGATCTCGCGGCGGTCACTACCGCAGCAACTCATCGTCCAGCTCGGCATTTGCGAGGAGAAGTGGCCATATATCAGCAGAACCACGCGGACGTTTCATCACTTCTCCGCGGACAAAAAGAACTCGCAGAAGAACCTCTTTGGGATCATCTTCTCATTTGAGCCACGCCGATTGTTGCCGGACAAGCATCGCACTCAATCGCAGTCCACATTTTTCTGGTCCCACAACACCAACATACAGGCTGCCATGCAAATCCTGCGTGATGAGGAACTGATCCGACCTTCGAAGTGGCAAGAACACCCTTCCCCCAATCGTGAATGCTCCAACTGGAACGAAGTCTGGTTGCCTCCGATGGGATTCTACTGCAGAGGCAGCCTCCAGTCTCAGGAAGCGGCAATCCAATCTGCAGCGCAGTTCGGTGGAATCCGGACGGACCGCCCGGTGTGTATTGGTGGCTCTGCTCGTCTCCGACAACAGCATTGCACTATACCCCGCGGCGGCGTGTACGCGGACATAGCTGCCTCCCACTACTATGACTGTATTCATGCCAAGGATGGCAGGTGGAAACTTAGATCTTCGATCGCAGTGCCCAGCTACATGGGCATCTTCTGGTGAACCATGGTGGCATGCCAGTACAATAGCGTTGCTACTGAACCGACGTGGTGTGCGCTTTGTTTTTCATGATGTACATCATGACGCTCCTCTTCCGGAAAAACGCATTGAGTTGTCCGCGGCTCATGGTTGACTTTGATGTTTCCTTTTGCGGGGTTGCTTGCATGATTGGTTGTTTGCCTTCTGTTGCTTGCCGTCGCCGCTTTAGTCATCACTGGTTGATTTGGCCCTGGTTGTCTCATCTTTCCGGGATTGTGATGGATCATGGGGATCTGCTACGCGATTGTCGGCACATGCTACTCGCTATGTCATCGCAGATCAGTTTACTTCGGGCTGGACTGCAGCGTCTTGAAGGCCAGCAGCGACATCCACAGCCGCCCCCACCGCCACCGATTCCGGAAGTTCATCCCCCGCCGCTGCCTCCGCCGTCCACGGCGCCGCCGTACTTGCCAGCAACATCGGTCAGACCTGACCACATGGCAACGCCGGTCACTCTCGTGGCCACCACGGATAGCCGTGCGGAGCACCCTGCTCACGTACGCACGGTGAGTGTCAGCACCTCCTGGGAACACAGACGAAGGCGAAGATCTAGGCATCGAGAGCCGCACCGGAGACGATCCCGCAGCCATCATCGACGGCTCCCAGACCGTCCTGTTGATGCGGTTCCCGTGGTCCGCCGTCATGCTCACACTCCTAAGTATCCAC
>CAUJNA010001308.1:0-91397 GCA_963377175.1 Effrenium voratum | reverse complement strand
TGAGCATGGGGACGATGAGGATGATCGTCAAAATCGTCGACAGAATGCTGACTTCGACAATGTTCCTGAGACTGACCTCATAGATCGTCATGTTTTGGATGGATCTTCCCCTGACAAAAGGGATGATTACTGGGTGCGCTTTGAAGAAGAAAGGTCCTGGCACCGATACCATGTCAAGGCGAGAAAGGACTTCTTTGGAGACGACACCCGTCCTCTGCCTTCAGGGGGGCCGGTCCAAGCTGATCTCGACGACGTCAGGATCACTCATTGCAACTTCTTCGACTCCAGAGACGAGGTCTATCGCGACTCCCGTGATGTGTATGCCAGCGGCCATCGGGTTAGAACACACAAGTTCTGGACCGGGGTTACCATCCTCTTTGACAAAGGCTGCGCGCCCAAAAGGAGGCGTCCCTCTCCTAAGAAGCCGCTCTGCGAAGATGTGTTACCGGGAGGTAAGGAGGACATTGATTATCCTCAGTCCTCCAAACGAAAAGAACGTCCCTACACCGGGACGGGGAAGCCCAACTCCATCTCGTCCGATGATTGGTGAGCCATGTCGCTCACCGCGCGAAGGATCTATGTCAGCACTGAGAGGGAGCTTGAGGTTGAGAAATCCCGCTCCAAGCCTGGCGATGATCATCCTGGCGCGCCGGCCACCTCCAATAAATCGCTCCTAATTGAATTTGCATGCGAAGCCGATTCCGCACTTTCCGCCACTATGTTCGAATTTGGTGGAGATGCCATTCGCGTGCACAAGGACTCCTTTGATATCCTTAAGGGCAAGGATGTTAGGAGGCTGATCGAGATCGTTAGGAGGAATCCTAAATGCGATCTTTGGTCTTCTATTCCCTGTGGACCGTGGAGTACTTGGCAATACGTCAACCTTTCTCAGTACGGACCCGAATTCGCCGCCGAGCTTAACGACGCTCGAAGACAGTCCCAAATCATGTTCGCGGCCTTCATTCGAGTTTCTCGTGAAGTGCGGAAAGGTGGTGGACGAATTGCCTATGAATGGCCACGTCACTGCCTTGGATGGTCTCAACCCTTCATGAAAAAGTTTCTTGACGATCCTGAGATCCTCACTGTCAATATTGACGGATGCGATTTCGGAATGAAGGACAAGAACGGGACGCCCATCCGGAAGCAGTGGAGGATCGCCACGAACTCTCCCGACCTCGCCGCCGCGCTCGGGGGCCGAACATGTCATCATGAAAAGGGGTTCGCGCGCGCCAGGATTGAGGGGTCCCTCACTCCGCTCACTGCCCTCTATCCGAAGCAGATGTGCCAGACAATCATCAAATCCTGGTACAAAGGGAGGACTGAGAGATCTACGATTCCTGTCGCGGTCGCCGAGCCCAACAACCGCGCTGCATGGAAAAGAGACCCCCATGCGCTCTACATCCATCCTCTTCGGGAAGGGGTCGCTGTCCCGAATCGCGGGACTCCTGAAAGCGTTGGTCTGGATGTCCAATCGGCCGATGATCACATAGTTCCCGCTGGCGACAAAGCCACCATCGGGACTGGCTTAGCCATTACCATTCCCGAGGGGGTCTACGGGAGAATAGCCCCCCGCTCTGGCCTTGCTGCCAAGCACATGATTGACATCGGTGCCGGCGTCATTGACCCCGACTACACCGGAGAGGTCAAGGTTGTAATCTTCAACCATTCAAACAGCGACTTCCTCATCAAGAAGGGAGACAAAATCGCGCAGCTCATTCTTGAACGCGTCTCTATTCTTGAGCCCGTCATATGCGTGCAGAAGCCGCGTGCCACCGAAAGAGGGGGGCAAGGATTCGGTAGCACCGACAAAGGTGCCCCCGCTGCGTCTGCTACTTTCCCATCACATATGTGGTCCTCCACCGGAAACACCGAGTGGTTTGCCATGCCTCGTGGGGCCGATGGATCCGGTCACAGTCCATTCCTCGGGCTTCCTCCGTTCAGCGCCTGTGTCGCTCGCCCTGTGCCTCGAAAGGAGGCAAAGCTCGATCCCAAGGCCTTCGCCGCCCTAGAAAAGGAATGGAAGAAGCTTAGGGATCTTGGCTGTTGGGACCAATCCAGGGTGCGTGAGTGGCGTGACGTCGCTGCTGAGGCAAAACGAGAAGGGACCAAAGTTCATGTCGGCCGTATCTTTGACATATGCGTCGAAAAGAATCACGAACTCGGAGAGGATGACCCGAACAGGAAGTTCAAGGGCCGTGTTGTCTTCGAGGGATGTCACGTTAGGGACGAATCCAATGCCTGGGCTCTGTTTTCCGAAATCACTTCGTGCCCTGCCACCATGGCGGCGGGAAAGGTTGCTGATGCATACGGACTTTTGCCTGGAAACTCGCTTGAAGTTAGCGACGGGGAATCCGCGTATACGCAGGCGTTGCTCGGCGGAACCAAGACCTGGATACGCCTTCCCCGTGACCAATGGCCAAAGGAGTGGGAGAGCATGCAAGACCCTGTATGCCCCCTTGTTCTTGCGCTCTATGGACACCCCGACGCTGGAGGTTTCTGGGAACAGCACTGCGAGACCCAACTTAAAAAGGTTGGATTTGTGCCCATTCCCGACTGGCCCAGTGTTTTTCGTCACCCGGCACTTGAGACCTTTCTCGTTGTCTATGTTGACGATTTCAAGCAAAGTGGCCCATCGGCTAACCTCGCCGAAGGATGGAGACTCATAGGTTCCGTTATCAACATGGAGGAGCCCCGTCCTCTCAAGAGATATCTCGGCTGCGAACACGAATTCAGATCTGCCACCGTTGATGGGCCCTTCGATCCGAGGACTGCTTGGACGGTTGGACATCCTCCCTCAAAGCCTATACCGGAGATGCGTTTTGGGCCGGACCGAAGACCTGCTGCCGACGCATGTCGCGGCAAAGCCAAGATCAACCTCATCAAGTACAACGAATCTTGCTTCATGCAAGCATGTGTTGAGCGTTACCTCGAACTTTGCCAGTCGAAATTTCCCAAGGCCCTTCAGACTGTCGAGACCCCGTTCCTCGACGAGAGCAAGCCTGAATTTGACGAGAACCCGGTAAACCCGGAGTTTGACAGGCTTGTTGACCAAAAAGAGGACATCGAGATCATCTCTGCCAAGCCTGGCGTCCTAGGCGACGCAGCTGCACAAGTCTTAATGAAAATCTTATATGGTGCTCGAATGGGCCGTTATGATTTAATCCGGCCAGTGCAAGCGCTTGCCAGCAGAATCACAAAGTGGAACCAATTGTGCGACAAGAAGCTTCACAGGCTCGTGTCGTACATTAACTCCACCATTGAGTTGCACCTCTATGGATGGGTTGGCGATCGATCTGATATGATCGAAGTCGTCACCTACTGCGATGCTGATCTCGCCGGTGATCGAACCGACGCAAAAAGCACATCCGGGGTCCTCGTGTGTCTCGTTGGCCCCCGCACCTACATGCCCATCACCGCCGTGAGCAAGAAGCAAACTTCCGTATCGAAGTCTACTCCCGAGGCCGAAATTGTCGCCCTCGATCACGGCATTTCTAAAGAGGCCATGATGCTCGCCGCTCTCTGGCACTTTGCCATCGGTCGCGGCTCCTCGGACTCAATCGTGTGTAAGTGCAAAATCAAATATGACGCTTCGATCCCACAACCCATCAGCGTCCTTGAGGACAATGAAGCCGCATGCAGAATAATCGTCACAGGCAATAACCCGAACATGCGATACATGTCGCGTACCCAACGGGTTGATATCGCATGGCTCAATGAGCGATACAATGACAAGATATTCCGTTTCGTAGCATGCCCTTCGGACTATCAGGGAGCCGACATCCTCACAAAGGCGTGCGTCGACAAGATCGTATGGAGCAAAAATCTCCACACCCTTGGGATGTTCAAGCAGGGGTTTCTGCAATCATATCTCTCCCATCCCACCCAACCCGTGCATATTCCCCCTGCCGCTCCTGCTCTTCCACCAATCAGGGGGGTTCGCATTGAATCCGATCATGACTCAAAGTTCAACTCCTTCATCAATGACGCCAACATCTCAGATTGCAGGATTTCAATCACCGAGATTAGGGCGTCTGAGAATGACAACCTGACCGTCGTCATTGACTCATCTGTGTTACCACTCCTGCCCCCTCAGCGCGGGCACAGAGTCGTAAAAATCGATCTCGATGATGGAGGCACCGGAGGGATCTCTACGTATCCCGGATTAAAAGGAAAAAGAGATAATTTTGCCGTGTTCAATGTTTTTCCTTCATGCCCGGATTCCTGCAAAAGGGATTGGTCCAAGATCAGGAGGTTTCGACAAAAGTGCGACGCGCTTACTGCCTCTACTCTTGCCTTTGCCCTGAATGCTATACATCACGAATTTGACGTTGTTATTGGATTTGGTGGTGACCTACCCGGACTCTGCGTTCAGAAAATCCGCCAATTTATTGATGACCATGACCTATACAGATCTAATCTTTGCAGTTGCCAGGTTGGAGCTTACGGTCACGCCACTGTCATTACCGTTGCCGTGAACAAACGGACTAATGATCGATTACGCTGTGTACCCTGCTCCATATCGCTTCGAAACGGGAAGAACGATTTCTCTTTTCACGATGTTGCCTGGGAAAGGATTTTCGATGAAATTTTCGGTTGAATGTGTTCGATCTCTGTTGAACCTGTGCTCTCTTGTTGCTCGCCATGCAGTGTGGGATGCTTATAAGCGTTTACATGTCGCTTTTTGGCTCTCTCTCAGCTGAGCACGACTTCCTCGGAAGTCAACATCGGCAAGCGATGCACATTACCGACCACTTCAGGACCATATGGGATTCCCCTACACGCGGGGCTTTGACCTTTGTTTATTCTTGATGGTATTGTCGATCTTGAGATTGTATACGATTCATCATTCAATCAAATTGAGCTCCTCTATTTCTCTATTTGTGAGAGCCTGAGTGTTGCACATAGCCGCCCCGCCTCGCGCTCTGGGCCGCTGCTGCGACATTCCCTGGCCCGGGTGACGTGTCCTAGACGGACTTTCCACCCCGGCCTTGGCAGCCGTTCGGCTGCTGGTGATCTTCACCACCTTCACGCACCGCTGCTGTGCGACCATTGGCGTTCTCCATCGCCTTCCTGCACCGCCGCCGGCGGCTGCCTTGGACCACTTCCCACTTCCGCTACTTCAACGCGGGTTCTGTGATATGGCTTCCGCGGAAAGCGGGTCGATCACCAGGGCTGGGGCTGAGAAAAGCCTCCCCACACCTCCCAGCGCATCATCGCTGCGGTTTCCCTACCCTGTCACCGGCCGCGTAAAAGCCGTGGCCAACATCATGCAGAACAGCTTCAACAGCTGGGTTTCCAAGCTCAACGGTCGCGCGGCTTTAAAGGCTGCCCGTTTGAGCGATGTGATCACCGGAGAGCAGGTGGAGACTATGATCAATGGTCTCGTCAAATGCGAGGGTTACGATTCCTTTCGCGGGGATATTAGGACCAAAATCCTAAATTACCGAAGAGGAAGGGCGGCCAACATTATCGCCCTGCTCAAGGATTCTGGTTTCATCGCCACCGAGCACAATGCCCTGACCGCTGCGGCTATCCTGTGCGATGCGATCCCCATCCGTGGCTCCGCCACCCACTATCTCCCTCATGCCCACATAGCGCCGCTCGGGATTGATGTGGCGAGTGACGTCGACCCGGCAGTATACCCCTGCTGTCGACCGTCCGGAGGAGGGTGGTCTTCGTCCATCACAAACGCCGACGGGGAATTAAAGAAGAACTGGAGGACTGAGTACTTGGCGGTCAAACAGAACCAGTACAGGAGCTATGTCGGCTTCACGACTGACTGCTATGACATGGGTGATCCACGCCGTTCCCAACACACGGGAGGCATCAGCAGCTTCACTCAGTACGAGCCCTCCATAGTGAGAAAGTGGCTACAAATGCGCCCTCTTGCTATGTTTGTACCCCCAGAGATCGTTGTTGATGGCATCTCCCTCATTAAGGATAGAACCTTGGAGGAAATCATCGACATGTGTCAGGATAGGACCGCTAGCAGATCGATCGACCATCTGCCATCTATGGAGGCCTACGGCGGGTTTGGAGCATTTGCGGAGCACATGACCTCTGAGCTGAAGGTCGCAACCGTGCTTGACCAGTTCTTCCTGTGGAACAAGGTTGAGAGGCTCGCCACCCCCGGGGTGACCAACGTGGCCCACGACTACGGCATCACGGCAGGCGAGGGGTATTGGATCGCACCCTCTCTCTCGTCCGTCATTGATGCGGAGTTCCCGATTTGGAACCAATGGCAGCAGGGGAGCATTGAGAACAAGCTCTGGGCACACGGACTCAGCCAATTCTCCCTTTGGGCCTCCATCGCCCATGAAGAGGTGGTGAGTTCAGAGTCCGAGGACAAACTCGGGATTTGGACGTCGCTGGTCTACAGCCAAGCGCTCGGGTACACCCCGTGGGCGCACTACGGCCAAGGAGTCTGGGCTCATCTTTCCTTCATGCTGCCTGTGGACGCTGCCGGCGGCGACAACCCCCGCGGTGATAAAACGCGGCGTCTCATGTTGGCTCGGGCACCCATATTTGCTCTCGCCATCAAGTTCTCCCATGACCTGGAGCTGATCACGGGTGGTGAGGGGTTCTCCACATGTTACGCAAATGGAGACGTCGAGTTGCAGCGGTTCAACCCTTACATTGAGGTTAACCCCTGCTCTCCATCGCTCTCCTGGAGGAAACGCGCCTTCTTTCAGCCTAATGCCATCGGGGAGATTGGCGCGACCAAGCGCGAACTGGAGCGATTGGCTGCTCCTAGCACCCCCACGAAGACTGGTGGATTCAGCCCGGAGTTCGCCAGGCATCGCCTCGTCAGCAACACGTACGCTGTGAAGGTGCAAGAGGCTGGATCATCGATCCCATTTGCGCTCGAAAATGATTACCCGAAATATCCGGGTTACATCATGGAAGAGCACCTGGCGCCATCTACCATGTTTCTTGACATCGACAAGATGATCGGAAAGTACAAACAAGAGTGGATCGCGAACCCCGAGAGTGAGGTGCTCCCTAGCCTGAGCAGGCCCAAGACCTCTCATCTGACTACGTTCGACCAGAACGCCCTCGAAAAAGAGTGGATAGGTTGGGGAAACCAAATGTTCAGGAACGTCATCCTGACCGTGTTCCCGGAATTCGCCCTCACATGCATTGATTCTGATGTTCCGACTATACCGTCGGTGTTGAAGGGCCTCCTGCCTATGAGCACTACCGGAGTCACCGGTATCCTCGCCGCGATGGCAGCGGGTTGGGGGCCTCCCACATATTTGGAGGAGCCAACGATTAAGGCCAATGCCCAGGTGCTTGTCTTCTACGACCTTTGTTTTGCGTCGCGCGGGAAGAGCAAGAAGGGCTCGTACATCACGGCGGATGAATTCAGTGCTCAACTGGACACTCTCCGGTCCACTGACAGCGGGCCGCGAAAGGGATCCACCCCGAAGATCCAATTCCACTGCCCGTACGGGGAGAGTGGTTACCACATCCCCATCGCCACCATGGTCGAAGAGGCCACACGGCTCACTCATGACCGCGAAAAAGCGGTTGGAAGAGGGGCCATGGAGTATGACACCTGCATCTTTGCGACCCGTCTCCATGACCTGGCCGATTGGGATGAGAAAAAGCAGGTGTCGGTCATCAAGAGCAACGCGCAAACCCTCATCCACACCACCCTGGAAAGGCTTGAGTCCGTGAGGAGGGCTGGATCGAACGTGGTGATCCTCATTTCGGTTGCGTCATGGCTTCAGCCCGTTCGTAATACCAACATGCTCGGCGTCATCACGACGTTCATCAGGGCAGCAATGAAGAGGAACTTGATCGTGGTTCCTGCGGATTTCGCTTTCTGGGGCGACCACTGTGTCGGCAGTTCCGGCGCCCCCGCGAACAAGTACAGAGCTGTGGTAGCGCTCCCGGCACTCGCCAGCGCGGCCGTGGACATCTCGTGGACGCTACACCGCGTCATGAGTGCGACCAATGCCGCGAAAACGTTGGGCATGCTGTACAAAAAGACCATGTATCCACCCGACGAGGACGCGAAGGTGAAGGCGGAAAAGATTCTCCAGACTAAGGTCTGGGATGATTCGCTAACTTACTCCACCGCCCCGCCAGCGAAGGTCGCCGGGGCAGATAGCTCTGGCCAATCGCTTGACGTGGAGATGACTGATGCGGCATCTAAGGTGACGCCCCCCGCACAGGCGGCGGCTCCCTCTGTGGCGAAGGCTCCTGCCCGTCAGGCCGAGCCCAAAGGCCCTACGCCGAAGACGATGTCACCACCGACGCGCCCCGTCTCGCCACCGAAAGCCTCGCCCGCCAAGGCGAAGGGGCCCATTGACATTAGAAGTGTCCCCAAGGCCCCTGTCCCTTCCGTGCCCGCAAAGGGTGGCACGCCAGCTAAATCGCCGGATCCCGGCTCTACGGCTACCAAGGGTGCCCCTCCCGCTCGGGCGCCAAATGTCCGCACTTCCGGGGTAGTTCGCCGGTTCCCGAGCCTGCCGACCCGCCAAAGGCCCGTTGGGGGGGCCCTTTGCCCAAGTCTGTGCTGACTCCGCCCGGGAAGGACGAGAGCAACTTCCCGCGCCTCGCGACACCTGAGGCATCTCGCAAGGCTGCAGCAGCGGCCAAAAAGAAGGCTGAGGAGCTGAAGAAACCAGCGGGCAGTGAAAGGAAGGACGTTCCCACGCTCCCGACCGTCGAAGAGAAGGATGATGACATGGATGTTGACGCCGAGATAGCATACTGGCGTGGCACGCCGGTAGAACCGGCCGCCCCCACCACTGCCCCCACTCCTACCCCTGGAGGTGAGCCGCCCGCAGCGCCTGTGACCAGGCCGGTCGATCTCAGAGGCAATGACGTGGAGAGCTTCGAGGACCTCATGAAGACCCTTGATCAGACGACTGATGATGTGCCAGGCGTCGGTCCCTACCCTGCTGCATCAATGGAAGTAGGGGGGAGCACTGGATCGGGGGGGCTTCCGACAAAGGAAGATCTCTCGGAGTTCGATGAGGTGGACCCCGATGCCCGCACCTCCACCGGGGACGCGGGAGTCTCCGTCGAGGGATATACCATCACCCCCGATGGCGAGTATTATGATCCCGACTCGCAGGAGACCTTTCAGACGCTTGAGGCATGGAAAGCTCAGCGGAAATCGTCCCGACACAGGGTCGTCCGAGCTAGCGCCACGGAGTCGAAGGATCCGGTGCACGGCGGACTTGAGGAACCCGATGAGCGGAATCCCAACTACTATGGAGACGACACGGAGCCGAAGAGAGGATCGATTTCCCTCGACGAAGCGTTCACCCGGCCCGATAGGTTCGTACTTCACCACATCGCTGCTCGAGAGAAAAATTTCGAGCCGATCGTGGCCAGCTACGCAAACAAAGCGAGAAATTCGGACCAGGTGACTAAAGAGCAGGGTGATCAAATGAGGACGCTGAACGCTGCCATCCCCAATGATCGCCATGGGCAACGTGAAATGGCCAAACGCGCCACGCTGGTTGACTGGGCCCACGCATATGCAGACAAATGCACTGTGCATGGCCCCAGACAGCTCCAGTATGTCCACTTCGGGAAGGAGGCCACGGATAGAACCGAGGCTGACGAGTGGACAAAGGTCATGGAAACGATCGTTCCCCCTGAGTACCCGCCGGAGATTCGTGATCAGATCGACTCCAAGTTCGTGACCCGAAAGGGCGAGTCCGGCGACCACCACACCGGCATCTTCGGAAAAGCCAAGCAGCCGCTTGGGAATTCCAACTCGTATCCGAACAGGACACGGTGCGATGCAATGGTGCACGACGGGACCCGACTCGGAATGGTCGATTCCAGGAACGGCGAGGTCATTCCCATGGATGACGTCTTTTGGACGGCAGAGTACATGAACGCCTATGACCTTAACTCCCAGCTCTCCGCGGTCCGTGCCGGCCTTGATATGGCATTGGCGACCGCCTGGAGGATGGGGCACGTTCACCCGCACGTGGCCGGTGCTGTGGCTGGGTTGCAGAAGATCAGGACATTCTATGACTGCCTCCACGCCGCTCACCGCAAGACCCGGCTTGGTTCGTTGCCATTTCACCAGATCGTTGGTGAGCTCGATCGCGTCGACGACCGTGGCAACAAGCTGGAGCCGAACATCCCTGACACATGGCGAACCACCGCGCTCAGAGGGGAGTACCCGGACTGCCTGGCACAATCGGTCGCACAGGTCTTCCGGTCCATGTGCGGTCCTTTGGCCATGTCTGGATCGCGTGAGGATCGGGCAGTTATCATTCGCAGAGATGAGTCCGCCTTCACCCGTGGTGACAAAATCATGGGCATCCCCTGGCCGGCTTATCGACGTCCTACAGCACGCGAGATCAAGGAGGCCAAGGAGAAGGCGGAGAAAGAAGGTCACGATGCCGGTGAGGACGTCGACATGAATGAGCCCCGGGACAAACCGGTGGTGGCTGGAGGAGAGGCAGCGGGAACAACCGCCACGGGGGCCTCCGACCACAAGAAAGACGACCCTGTTCCGCCTGCCACTCAAGCCCCTGACGCCCCTGCCAAGCCCGCCCATCCTCCTGCGGATGCGCTCCCTAGCCAGGTCGAGGCGAGGAGCACTCTGCTGGGCGTTCATGACACTGCGGGGCCGTTCGCCGCGCCCAGGGACCTGCACACCGGTCAGTTCATATACGTTGACTGCACGGAGGAGGAGAGGGCCATGCTGCCCACGACCATCGGATCGCAGTTCGAGGCGGAGCGTGCTCTGGCCGATCTGAGGACCGTGAGTCGCGTCGTCGGTGACCCGCGTGATTCCGAGGAGTACACGTATTGGGAGACATCATCGCATGACACTCTCGCCTACGCCTTTTACAGCGTGCCGGATCAGTACAGGAATGTCCCAGCAGTGAAGTCCGCCTCGCGCATTTTCGACCAGATTCCCGACGGCCAGCTCGTGCGACCGGACAAACCGGAGCCTGCGGTTCTCCGCCTCAGCGCGGTGAAGGGCACTGAAGACCCGGAGGAACCTCGAGAGGCTGAAGGAGGAGTCCATCAAGAAAAATGTGGTCATCCTCGGCGCCAGGAGAGGCGAAGATATCGCCCCCAGGATCGGAAACACGATCACTACTCTGTGCGCCAAGATCGGGGAGATTGCCCGATTCCTGGAGATGGGAGTGAGGTCCAGAGCAGGACCTATCCTCCCGACCAGGAGTGACCCTGACCTGATGATTCAGGCCATTGTTCCCGCACCCGAGGAACTTCTGGACTACTTCGCCGACGAGATCCGTCAGAAGGACGGGCGCCTCTTCGCACTACTACAGGAGAGCATGCGCGGAAATACGCGACGTGCTCCGTGGAACAGCTGTGCAGCCTGGAAATGCAGGTGCAGTCAAGGACCCAGAATTGGAGGCCTCGTCTGCCAGCGGGCAAGGGAACGTCACTTCGGTGATACAACTGAAGAAGTTCCTGAGCCACTACTTCGGCACCAGCGTCGAGTCTGAGGATGCTTTTTCATCGTACCTCCTCTCTTCCTTCCTCGAAGACGGGGTGGGAATGTTCGAAATCATCACCACCGTCATTCGTGACAAGGAGCGTCGGTTGCTGCCTGGTTCCGCCCGCATAGCGGCGGTAAGGTCGCTTGAGATCGGATCCGACACTGATTACCGAGCATTTCGTGAACGATACCAATACATGCTCTACGAGAGCCCTGTTTGTCTTCCTATCACATCCAAGGTGGTTCCCAAGACACTCTACAAGGTGGTGCCTCTCCGGATGTATCGGCTCTACGTAGAACGTGGGGCGATCATTCGGGGTGGGCGAGCTCTGATCGAGCTCCTTCCCTCTAGGCCGGATGAATATCAATCCCTCCGCGATCACGGAGAATGCCCCAACGACACTGTCGACCGCATCACCGACAGCAATGTGACGGAGCTGCACACCTCGGGTCGACGCCAAAGGAGCGATCCCCGATATGTGGTCATGGCTATCGATGCACGTTTCTTCTCCATGGAAAATGGGGGCATGCATATTACTCGTCAGGGTACCTTTGCATCGCGCGAGAACATCGCGATCGGGTACTGGAGATGCGTCTACTTCAAGGAGGACTGCTCCATCATTTACCTGAGGCCTTGGTGCTATCCGCCCAACTTCCTCAACTCCGTGAGTGATAACCCGAGGAAGTGTCGGGACGAGATGGAGAAGTATCACCAGATCACCAAGACGGAGCATGTCCGCGAGGTGGTGTCCGCTCCATGCCATAGGTGCATGACGGCCCACCCGATCGGCGCTCACCTGTGCATCGCCTGCTACCTTCCCATCTTCTATGAGGGCGTCCTGCCCACCGGAGACACGAACGGCGGCCCTCGCACGATAGCGAGCACCGACGGGGTGATTCCTCCCTGGCTGGCAAAATACGAGGGCGTCGTCCCCGCTCTGTGGAACACCGCAGACGCCAACGCCATCGGAATGGCCCTCTACTCGCAGAGTCCCGCCGTCGATGCCCGGTCCTTGTTGATGTCAGGGATTCGGCCTCCTAAGTACCTCGACAAAGAGGACGTGGATGGCATTTTCCGAAAACTTCACGACTCGCTCCGAGACGAAGTTCTTGACGGCAAGTACCGTGACACGGTCGACCACAACGTGGAAGAGTGGGTCGCAAAGGCGATCTTGGTAAGGGGTCTTGCCTTCAACGGGAGCTCCGTCCCCGACTTCTTCGAAGAATATGAGGGATATGCGGCTGAGTGGGGCAGACGCCTAACCACCGCAAACTTCAACGCCAACCGGTGCGGCTTTTACACGTCCTACTACATGGTTGAGGCCCATATCATTGGGCTGAGATCAGGGCACCTTTCTCCGATACTCCCCAACGATGTGTCCGGGGAGGGGTTCAAGGCCCAGGTGGGGCTGCTCGCACAGCACTGCGGGATAATGCAGGCCATGCGGAGAAAGGCCGGATTCGATCCCGCCGCGCGCCTCAAACAGGCCATGGACACGATACGGGAAGGCATTAAGAAGGGATACATCTACACGCTCAACGACCTCAGCAGTATGGATGATCTGATCTACCGGACGTCCACCGTTGCCTACGACACATGCTTGGCCGACCGTCCTCAAACCCAGGATGACATCAAACAGGAGCTGGCTGACCCTGTACCAAGGAAATACCGCTTCCGACCCCGCGATCGCCATCGACCCGGAATTCGCCTTACACCAGGCCCCGGCGTGAAAGACGAAGACGAGCCCGACTTTGCTGGATCAGCGGAGGATGAGCTGGGATCGGATGGGTCTTCGCACAAAGATGACGAGAAGCCTGACGACCTTGACGAGCCCATGGGCGACGACGAGGAGGAGATCCCTCCCCCTCCGCCACCGCCCCCGGCTCCTCCTGCGCCGCCTATCCCGGTAGAACCGGAGACTCCCGTGGTGTCGCACGCAGGCGTCGGTTCTGGCGAAGCTGTACCAACTCCTCCTCCTCCTCCTCCCGCTCCCATTGCTGCAGGCGTTACCACGGCTGGGGATCCGTTTGAGGAAGAGGACATGGCCATCAATACTCGTGTCCCTGACACCGAGTCCGAGCTGGAGGGTGAGTCCGACCAACCCAAGGCCAGGAGGACATCCCGTGGTCGGGTCCCCGCGCCCGAGAAAGGGCAGGGGGGCGTTCAAGTCCCGCCTGGCGGGCAACCCAGCTCTAAGAGCATGGCCCAGCCTGCCCGTCCATCCCCGGTCCCCGCGAGAAGCGGTGCGGAAGGGGGGGAGAGAAGGGGCAGAACCAAGGGCTTCTACACCCAGAAGGATCCTTTTACCGGCGAGGACGCGACTCCCCGGGTTCGTCTTCGATCGGGCGGTCCCGGAACTCCTGCGTCCCCACCACGGGATGCCACCGGTTCCTTGGGCGGCCATGGCGGCTATGACCCGCGCGATGACGACAACGATGAGCGGGAGCTTCCCCCGCGCGTGCCTCGGACCACTCGTGCGGCCAATGAGTCACGGCCCCACCGAGATGACGATCGGTCAAGGACCGCGCTTGGGGCCCGCGAGGATCGTCGCGGCCCTAAGGGTGAGGGGAAGGGTCGAGGAAAACATCGACCTGGCAAAGGTGGACGCGAGGATCCTGGCCCGCCCCGACAAAGGGATGATCGTGGCAGGGATACCCGCGGAGGCCGACGCGATGATCGCCGACCTCCTCCACGTCATGAGGAGCCATCCGAGAGGCGCGGTCCGGGGCGAGATGAGCGCCGCGGACGTGATGACCCGGCTGATGACCGTCGCGATCGCCACCGGGACCGGCGCAGGGATGACCGACGTCACCAATCAGATCCCCCTCCGCCTCGCCGACCTCCGGCTGGCGACCACAGTAGGGGTGGTGGTGAGGATCGCCGTCGGGATGGAGGAGGTGATCGAGGTGACCGCGGTGGACGCCGGAGAGACGACGCGCCCAGAGACCGGGAAGAACCTGGTTCAGGGTGGTAGGCAGGTACCGCGATCAGCATCCGCCTTAGAAGGGCGAGGATGGCACGTGTGTCGCCGAAAAACGCGACCGCGCCGGTCCTCCTCTCGCCCATGCGGCACTGCTGGGGGTGATGGTCTCCATTGCCCTGTACCGCTGATCCGGCGTTGTTCGTGTCCCTCCCGCACCGCTGCCGTGCGCGCCGGAGACGGTTCCCCTGGCGATCCTGTGTGAGGCTGTGACCGCACTAGAAGTGCCGGGCCGGCCGTAGCCGGATATTTTCACACCAATTTCGGAACTTGCTTCTCTTATTTCCTCCCAACTCGACTACTCCTCCAACCACTTCACGGCGTGCAGTGAGGCGCGGTGATCCAGATAGGGTCCCCCTCCGCATGTCGCCGTCCCATGACAATGCATGAACGGCACGAGAGGAATCTTCGTCTGGTTCCTCCAATATGTCATTGTTCACTCATGTGGTCCACTCGTCAAATAATCCTGTCGCCCCGATAATTCGGGGTGGTGGCGGGATTTTAACTGGGGCCCAGGTGATGCCGTTTGGCTCACCTCTGAGTTGACACCGGCATTTTTGGTTGGTCCCTTTCGTCGTGAACTCAACTGTCTCGCATCCTTTCTCTCGTCCAGATATCGGATGAGGGGGGTGTGTTTTGTTCACGTGTTGTTTCTTCATGTGGCAAAACGGCCGAATGGCCGTTTGGCTCAAGTTTTCAACCCCCCGTCAGTTTAACTCTGGCACCACGTGCGGACGCCATACAACGGCAGCCGCCCACATCATCGGGAAAAGGTCTCGGTGCTGGGGGCAGCTGGTTGTGGGAGGTATCCGGTGGTGCGGCAGGGTTTGCTGGGCTTGGTTGAGTACTTATACTTCTTCAACTTGATTCCCAACTTCCCCAAACTTCTCTTTGCCAACCGTCACATCCTCAACCCGGTCATCATCCACAGCTTCACCCGAGTTGTGTATCCGGGTGCTTTGGGTACATTGTGATCTTCTTTGTGCTCATTTGCTTCCCTGGGCTACTTCGTGTTCGCCCAAAACCGCAAGTTCTATGGCGAGTCTGGGGGCAAACAGAGGAAAAGCAACCTGACGTGGGTTGCTTACTTGGGTGCTCTCATTTCCGGTGTTTGAAGTATTGTCAAACAGAATGCCGAGGCAATGCTGGCAAACCCATTGCTGACCAGCCAAACGGATCTTTTGCTACACTCAAACACGGGGAATTGGAGGGTAAGGGACCATCCCATGGCCATGCGGAGAACCCTTCGACCCGAGCCAGGAGCAGAAGTTGAAGCTGGTCGCCAGCCTCGCAGAGGATGCGGAGGCGCGGAAGCAATTTTGGGGGTCTGTGTGGTTGCTGGGGTCACATTTTCCCAGTGACTCAAAGTGAACAAACAATAAAATAATATATTTTCCCAGTGACTGTGTGGTTGTGTTGTTCTTCCAACAGCTGAAAGCTTTGGGGTCTCAGCCCAGATAGGCTCCGGGGTGGTCCGGGATGCCCTGAGGTAAGGTTCCACCAGGGTTCCACCAGGGTTCCACGAGGGTTCCACGAGGTTCTGGGAAGACTGCGGGGTGGTGCGAGCACTAAAAAGATATGGTTTTTGGGATGGTTGTAGAGTGACAACAGGAGGAAAACACATGTTGATGGAAGTGCTTGTATTTTGGATGTATTTTGGCACAATGTGTTGGGTCGCTGAAAGAATTGAGTAACAAGGCAGCGCTGACTGCAACGAGTGATCTACCAGCTACACTCTGAGGATGGCATGGTTGGAGCGTCGCATAGGACGCAGTTGGCACTCACGCACGATGCAGCTCTTTCGCTCATGACAGTGGAGCAACATGTGCTCTGTAAATGGATGTGGCTCAAACAAATCAGAGGTAGGGGGCCGCAGGTTCTAGTCTAGTTGTTCATTTGCCAGGATTTCATTTCGCCTTCCCCTATTTTTGAGCCACGCCCAAATTTGAGTCCTCTCAGACATGAACCGTTCCCCCGACATGTGCGGACGAGCTTTTGCAGCAGCTCTTCACGGGATTTTGTTCGAGAGCGGAGATGGGCACTTGGGCACAGGTCTGCTTCAATTTGCTGAAATGAATATGTTGATTTGGCTGTGGGTCAAAAATAGGTACCCCAAATGGAACCCTAGTAAGTGGAAACATGGACCAAAACCTGCAGTCCCCTGGTGGGTTAATTTTGACCCATACCCATTTTTGCCCCCTGGAATCTATCACTGGGGCTGAAGCAAATAGCAAGTGGAAGTCTACAAGAGGCCTTTGCTTGGTAGTGAACATGCGTTTTGAATGATGTACTGAATTGGGGCAAGTGAGGCCAAGAATGGTGGGCCTCTGGAGTGCAATAGAGGATGCCAGCGCTTGCAAGACGATCTGTTGACGCAAAGCCTTGTCTCTCGCTTGTTTGCGCGGGAAGGGGGGGGGGATGCAGGGAGTTGCTTGCGTCATGGATGCTAAGATGCTTCAAAGTCAGAGCTCTTGGCCAGTTGGATGCTGTGTTCACTGCCATTTTGCTCCTGAGGGGTTGAGCACAAACGTTGCAGTGGGTGATGTTTGACAGAAGCATGCCTACTGCGTTTGTGAACTTGTGAATACGAGTGACGCATTCATCTCAGGCATGCCTTACGCTCTATCAATGCCACTCCGTGCGCTGCGTTGTGGGATGCACCTCGTCTTGAGCCCATGAGTTGCGAAACATCCATCCGCGTTCTTGGGAAGCAATAACTGATTTGCGCTGATCTGGGTTCCTCGTTTCTGTACCTGTTACCCTTCCAGTCAAAAGTTGGACTTCTGGTTAGGGTCACAGACCACGGCCGATTCAGAGGTCCTTTTTCGTTTGCTGCGTGTGTGGATTTCCAGCCCAGAGCTCGACCAGGGGCCAGAGCTTTGGAGGATGCGTTTGGAGGGGTGAGGGTCTAAGCACCGGTTGAGGAGATACTGACAGTCCTTTTTTGTCAAAAGCGCATCCTCAAGCCAGTTGGTTCCTCCAGTTGGTTTGCTTGGAAAAGTAGTTCGTCCCCGAGTTGGCTGGCTTGCAGATGAACAGTGCTTGGTTCTGGCAGAGGGCCCCCCAAAAAAAAATCAAAACAATCCAAGCCCCACGTTTCAGCCTCGGCAGGTCCCCTTAAAGGGCCGCGCGCCGGGCGGGGTGCGACGTCGAAGGTCGAAGTCCAGCCAGGCGCTGACCGGTGAGGTCGCGGCGGAGGCCAAAATTCTGGTGGCTGGCGTGGGGGAGGCAGGGGGCATGAGTCACAATCAAACCCCGGGGATTGATGAAGGTTAGTAAGGGACGATCCCAACCAATAGCTGCGGATATCCGCCTTCTCAATTTCTGAGGCATGGTTTTGGGTGAACCATGTTTGTACCGGGTTTTGATCATGACCCACATGGGGCCTGAGAAGCTCCGGAATTGCAATTGCAGGAAAAGGAGGGGGGGAGGGGAAGAAATGGAAGAGCATAAACCTGGAATCAAGTTTTTGTTTCATTATTGTTTTTCTGAAGGACCCCGCAGAAAATGGTGGGCTTGAAGGGGCTAAACCGACCCACAATTGCTGGAACATTGGGTGGGTTTGAGGGGAATAATCCTGGAATCATGTCTCTCGAAGAACCCGACAATTGCTGAGAATAAATAGGGTTGGAAATCAAGGAACCTGACTTCAATGTCACTCCACTCCCCTGAAGGACCGCACATGTGCGGGAACATTTATGGGTTTTGAAGGGAATTCCCTTGGAGGTGACAAACTATAGGGATGAGTCAGTAACAGAAAAGTGTGTGTTTTCCCCACGACCATGCCCGTACCTCCAGTGGAGCCGAGGAGCCTTCCCCCTGTCATGATCTTATTGGTAGGGAAGCTCCCATGTCTTCCCAACATAATACCCCTGTGGGTGTAGTTCAACATGTCATTTTGAACCAATCCATTTTGAATCAACCCATGCTGAACAAATCTATGTTTGACTGGATTTCAAATCCATTTTGAAGCAATCCATTTTGCACTTTGGGGTTTCTCTATATGCGAGTCGTGTTTTCCCACCTCGCGCCTGGAGGCGGGCTTTTTTTCGGCGGGCGCTGCAGGCGTCAGCGGCTGAGACCACGCTGCTGGTGCTCGACCCTGCGCTGGGCTGCTGCAGAACCTGGCGGGACTTCGTGCGGCTGCCGCTTCGACTTCGATCAGTGGAAACCGCGGGTGGCTGGATGAAGCCTCGATGTTGCCCAGTGGATTCCGCCTTCTTCTTTTTTGTTCAAGGGTTCCGATCCCTGTAAACTCAACCAAGAAAAAAAAGGCCCTTTTTTTCCCCATAGCCACTGGGCATCTGAGAAGCCAGCTTTCACAAACCTTGCTCCCTTAAGTTCCCGATTTTTTTTCGGTTTAGTCACACAAATATCGGATGTTTTCTATGACCAGTCCACTCAGCAAGAGATGAATCCATTGGCTTGTTCTGTAGGTCTCAGGGTGCTTGATGTGTTGTTTGGGTGGTTTTCTCAAGCACCTTTTCAAAAAGCCCAAATTTGAACTGAGCTTCCTGTTGCGAAGGTGTTTCTTTTTCATTTGAACCATTGCCTATAGGTGTGTCTCTGTGTGTTTCTTCTCTTTTTGTTTTACGGGCACCCTTTTTTGGGGTGGAAACCCAAAGGAGCCCACGGGAAATCCCGGCAAACGTTTCCCCACGGCTGGTTTTGGGTCCGAGGTCCTGGCAGCTCCAAGACAGGGCCATCCGAGCTCAAGGCGGGCTGGGGGGGTGCCTTCAGGTTCAGCGGAGGGAATGAACTCGGGAATGAAGCCCCGAATTCGGATGGGATGCCCGAAGAATTACAGGAAACTTGGATGGTTGGCGGGGCATTCCAGAACTCTCATTCCCTGAGCACCAGCAAGTTGTGCTGTTGTTTTTTCTTCCTCGCCATGTTCGCTGCGAGTGTTTCCCTGTTACAGGGTGAGCTCCCAAGGACATGTCGGCTTCCGAGCCAGCAGTCCATGGCGTCAGACATGTTGAAAGGGAAACCACTGGACCTCGGACTCAAGAAAGTCATTTTCTATCGCACCTGGAGAATATTTGAGGGTGGCCTGGACGATCCACTGGGTGGCCGGCTTGCGTTGTTCCGAGTTATTCCTGCTTGGTGCGGTCGGGTTAAAGGGGACATGCAAGGAAGCCTCATCCTGCTTAAGGGTGGAACATGGCAGTTGTGTGGCGTATGCCGATTATGCGCATGTTGAAGGGGCGGTTCTTGTTCTGTAAATGGTGCAAAGCTTGGCTGGGATGTATGCTGACCCCTGAAAACCCTTCAGTTGGGGCATTTGGGGGGGAAGTTCTATTGTCCAACCCCAAGAGCTTTGCACAAGGCGCGGGTTGTCAGCAGGACGCGCATTGCTCGCCTCGAGGTGTAAGCCGACGGAGGCTTCAGGTACTGAATGCGACTGATGGACAGTTCGGGCAGCTTGGGCCCAGACAGGCCTGAGGCCCGACGCAGTAGGATTCCGACCAGCTGCGCCTTTTTTAGAAGCAGGCCTTGCGAAAGGCCCTATTTGGAGGAACCAAAGGGGGCAAAGGGGGAGGGGTCTTTGGGGAGGGCGGGGAGGGATCTCGAGCGCCAGGCTTTGAAGAGCTGCTTCAAATTGCGCGGGCCTTGAAGGGACGCATTCCGCTTCAGGGGTGGGTTCTTGATATTCCTGACGGACCAACAGGGCATTGGACAGGGCTCCTTAAAAGATACATGTTGCAACCATTTGAAACATGGCTTTTTCCACCAAAATAAAGGGACACCACCATTTACAAGGCAATGTTCAGGTGTATAATGTCAGGATCCCTGCTGGACCAGACTCTTACCTATTATATAGTTTGGCAGGGGGCAAAGCTGAGAATCCAGGCAATTGCTGTTCTGTTTCAAAGCCGTTTCGAATTTGGGATCACATGGCCGTGGGGGCTTCATACTGAGAAACAGTGACAGGGGGTGCGGAAGTGTTGCCCCAAGCTGATAGTAGAGACCGACAGCGCTACGAAGACAAAGTTCATGCAGCACGTGGCCTAGTTTCAAGGTGCTCTTCCTGTCTCCGATCTTACTTTATGTTGCAAGGTGTCGACTAAACACGAAACCGAACTCGCTTCAGAAACTGAAGCTCGCAAAACAAAAAACAACTTTGGTGCACCCAACCCTTGCGAGAAGGGGGGTGTACGCGTCAGCCCTTGCACCCATCTTCTTGCGACCACAAGTTGCAGCTCCCACTCCCAGGCACTCCACTCCACTCCTCCCTGCCCAGCCGGGTGACTCGACTCCGGGCCTTTGGGGCGCCGTTTCTCTCGAGGTCCTCTTCCACCCGGAGGCCGTGCACAGCGCCTACTGCGACGGCCCGGAGGACCAATAGCAAGCGATCCACAAAAGCCGTCGAAACCGACAAATCCGAAGCTCACCAACCAACCCCCGGACAAGGGGCCAACTTCAGCCCTCATGAATGTTGTATACCTAGGGCTTCAAGAACCTGTAAAAATGTCGTACCCTGACTAAAACATCGTGTTTTTTCTCGATTTTCTGAAAACATCGTGTTTTCAGGAAAAACATCGTGTTTTTGATAAAACCACTTAAAAATGGGCTTCTGAGGCCAAACACTCATTTGGAGCAAAGGGTCAAAGGCAAGGGTCGGGAGTGGATTCACACAGACATCACCCATTAAGATTTCAACTGAGGGCAACGCTCTATACTGAGTATGCTTCAAATTCTAAGGACCACATTGATGAGCCTGACAGCCAGGGTGTGCAGCTGACTTCAGTCTTGAAGTACCTTTCACAGCAACAGGCACCTGAAGACTGGCGCCAGGTCATACCGAACCAGTTTGAAGGGGGTGCTGGAATCCGAAAGCTCCTTTTGGTGCAAAACAAGACCAGGTGACACTTTTGAGATTGTTTTTATCAATTTTGAGTTTTTTTTAGCAAATGGGGCGGGATCCTGGCGGCTAACCGCAGAAAACCCGCAGAAAACCCGTAGAAACCCATAGAAAACCCGTAGAAACCCGTAGAAAGCCCGCAGCCCCAACCGAAAACATCGTGTTTTTGGAAAACATCGTGTTTTCTAACCCGTAGCTAAACCGTGGAGAACCCGTAGTAAAGCGTGGCAAAGCGTGGAAATTCTATGGGTTTTTCGGGTTCAACCACGAATGCGCTAATTCGAGAATGTTGCTGGAAAACAACGAAGTCGTGAGCAAAAGCACGGTCTTTGCTTGAGCTTGCGCGCTGTTCGAAGCCAGCACGCCCTCATCATGGCACTGCTGCTTGACAAGTGTCATAAAACCGTGGTACTTTTGACTATTTGGGTCCCCGGCCTCCTTCTTTCAGGTTGGAGTTGCGAAAGACGAGTGGCGAATGCGAAGCTGATTTCGTTGCGAGTGCAAAAGGGGAGGGCGATGGGAGATTCTGAGGTTGAGATGATGCTTTTGAGATCTTTTGAGAACGGATGACGAGTTGAAGGAATGTATGGGAAACTGCTTGAAATCGAAAATGCGGTGTTTCCCGAAAACATCGTGTTTTCCCAAAAAACATCGTGTTTTTTGTAGGTATGACATTTTCATCGGTTTTTGAGGCTCCTGGTAGTTGGTGGGTTGGCTTTTATGTTGTAAAATAGTTCTTCAGAGAGAGTTTTTTTGGCCACTTTCGCTGCTCATCATGTTTGGTGGGGCTTCGGGAGCCAAGAGAAATGGGAATGCATTGGGATCCGATGTGTTTTTCCTATCACTGGGCAACGAACCCAGCAAAACAAATCCATGCCAGATGTCCAGCATGCATCCCACTTGCTCAGGGAATCCAGTCGTTTTGTTTTGTTCTTCTTCCGTGGTGGAGCAATAGGGTTGGAGAAACCCGTCGGGATGCGTCACTTACAGAGGGGAACTGCCTCCGTGAGCCTAGGTTTGTTCATTTCCAGAAGCTGGCCATGGCCCGCCCTTGGAAACCGAATTTCCAAGTCGGCTTTGGTCCCGCAGCCAGTTAGCTGCCCTTGCTGCCACTGACCGGAGGTGTTATTGTTTTGGGAAGCCGTGTTTATTGTGAGCCCCGTGTGGGGACGGGATGATGCTTGACATCTTATCCAGGAAGATAGGACCTCCGCATGCCCGCGGCTCCGAGTTAAGTTCCCGCGACACATTGATATTTCTGGTCCTTGCCCGGCTGGTGGAAAATCCTTCCGATGTGCGAAACAGGGGTACCTCAGTATAACCCCCTTTCTGCATGGTTATATGACATTGTTGCGAAGTACAGCAAAGGCCCGTGTAGCGTTTGTGGGTGGTTTCCTTTGTGCTTCCCCTTAGAACCACCAAAACAGGGGCCAACCCAAAAAGACACGCAAGGACGCGGCGGATTTCTCCATCCGCGCGCCCTTCCCTGTGGTGCACTTGCTGCGACCCTTGGATTTGAAGAAAGAAACCCTCCCCGAAGCCAGGGATGGGCTCGGGTTTCCTATTCCGAGACCCTGACAAGCAATGTTTTTGGATGTGTCCCAAGCCAGGTCAAAATTAACATGTATTTATTTATTTTGAGTCTTGAGGGTACCCTTATTCTTGGTCTTTGACAGGGGACCAAAAAAACATCATTCCTTTGTTGTGTCCATTGGCTCAAAAACTTGTGCCCAACATGCGACCTGGGTATATTGTTTCGAAGACTAAAACCTGCGTAACCATATAGCTCTTTATTCTTGAGCCACGCCCATTTCGCTGTTTCAACACAAGCCCAGGTTCGATTTTTCCGGGTTGACTCTCCAAAGTGATGTGTGAAGGCCCATGGGTTGGGGCCCGGACCTCCAACCCAAATCCTCTCTCCGCTTCAGACCGGGGGTTATGGGTCCCTTTGAAGCCAACCACAGAAGTGTGTCTTGTTCCATGGCTGGGGCGCGGCCAAATTGGAGTTATCCTTGTGTCCTTTTATATAGTATACATATGTTTTTTTTTTTTTTTTTTTTTATGTATGTATATATATATATATATATATTGTTTTTAATTTGTTTGGGCCTTGGTGGTTTGTGGTTGTAGCTGTTGTGTTTGGGGGTTCAGTTTTTGTAGTTGGGGAGAGCAACAAACAGGAATGTTGCTAAAACTGGAGATTGGAATCTAAAGGGACACAGGAAAGAAGCCAATCTTGACAGCCTCCATCCTCAAACATGCGTCTCTTTGAAACTGGACGCGCATTTATGACTACTGGCCTGAGCTTACACAATGAGGCTAAAATGCTTGTTTCTTACACAGGAGACCCACAATACTGGCTGGTTTCGGACTGCCCGCACTAAGTGGACGAGGGAAGTAAACATCTAGCCGCTAGGAATTTGGGGGTTGGACACAGACGTAGTCTGGAATGTGTCGGAAGGGCCGTGCCCAGCGCACTCATTTCCACACTGCCACGGTGGGTCCTTATCTTGGGGGACAAGAAGGGTCAAGAACAAAGGTGTGAATGATTGCAGCTTGTGTCAACTTGGGATGAAGACGAACGGCTGATCTGCTTTGCAGATCGACTTCCTTGAAACTCTTATAAGTGAAGTTGGGCTCGACTTCCGGATGATATGTTACACCATGGCAATGGGGTTTTCATTGAAGTGTGGTACGGGAGTTAAGTAGAGGACAGCTGTTTTTGCAGTTTTCTCACAACTTAAAGCAAATTCATTGGAAGCGTTACGGGGGCCACGTCAGCAGCTGGCAGAAGTTTGCCTTGTGCCTCAGAAGATTTCTACTTGAAACATCAGTTCATGGGCCGAGATTGGAGTTTTTGTTGGGGGTGATGCTTGCAAAGGACACGTCTTGGGCGGGCCGGAAGGCCTTCCGAAAGGACCGCGCCAGGCAGGTCCCACTGCCTGGCTTACAGACATGGAACCCAGGTGTCACATGGGCTCCCGCCGACAACACTCCCAACTGGGGTACCTAGGAGAGACGTTCGGCCCAAGTGGCTCGCTGGCTCACTGGGCGGTGAATTGTTCAGGAGAGATGGACGTCATGAAGGCGGCTGCAAGCTCAGTGCGCCCGCGCTGGACTTCAGTTGGGCAAATGAGTCTTCGAGCTCAGCGGTGACCTCATGAAAAAGGTCCCTTATGTGAGGTGTCCTTATTGTGCGAGTGTTTTTTGAGGGAACCTTGTTTGGGGTAGAATGAAAAATAATCCAAAGGGGAACATGTTTGGGGGGGTCGTCGTATGTTGACACGCTCATCTCTGGTTTGAGAGTTACGGCAATTTGCCGAGATGAGGTTGTTAGGTCGCGCCTGTTTGACCTCATCGCAGGACTGGCAGGATGTGTGTATGCGTGTGTTTTGTTCTTGAGTTGCTTCAAACGTGTCCGCGAACTGCTTCCCCTTTTTGCTGGGGTGGTGCTTGATTAAAGCCCAAAGGGAGAAGCCGTTTTTTGGGCTCCTACTTTAGGGCCTACCCATTGAATGTGTTGAGGTCTGAGGCATCTCGGTGCTTAACGCCATGTGTCGGGTAAGAGCCAGGCTTGACCAAAACCCTTATTGCAGTAGCTGAGGACTTCACGTTCCAGACTTGCGGGCTCATGGGAGTTGCAGTGAGTTGCGGTCTGACTTGTGGCGAAGATGGGGAGCCCTCCAAGTGGGTATTTTGATGAATTGTGTAAGTTGTGCGCGCACCACCATCATCTTTGCAGATTGAAGGGTATTGGTTTTGGATAGCCCCTGGCGGTTTCTGGGGGTCATATTGTCGATCATTCATATGCTGTTTCCTTTCAAACCTGGTCTGGCCCTTTGCCCAAGACACATACCCAGGTCGCCTCCTACCCAGCGGCAGAAGAAATCCCGGCGCGGAACAAGGCCAAGCTGCGGAAACAGGGCCTGAGCCTCTGCCAAGCACGCCTGGACGCTTGCATTGAGTGAGGAAAGCGTCATGATGCCTCCGCTGCATCGAGGTTCTGTTTGTTTGGGCTGTCATCCCGCGCCAGGGTAGTAGGTTGTAGTCATGGTTCGACCTGAGACCACAGAGCATGGTGGACATGGAATGATGGTTACAACCTACACGGATTGAACCTTGGGGACCCCTTCGATTCAAAGTGGTCGGTACATCGCAGGTTCCCTTGCAGAATTCCTATGTTGACACCTTCCCAGCCTTTCGAGTACGGACGACTTGGGTATGGCTTAAAAAGACCTTCTGGTAGAGTCGACCTGCAGCTTGCATTGCTCGCCGGGAGTCCTGTTTTGGGGCTTCGAGGTGCGTGTGCTGTAAGCCACCTGCTGGCCATGTCAAGGCCCCCTTACCATTTCAGGATGGGGCATTCGGTACCAAGGGACCCTGCCGTGTTTTTCCCTCCAAAGTTGTTGGACGTGACTGTCCACAAAGACGATGTCGAACTCAATGACATTTCGCAGCCACCCACTGCTCACAAAAACCAACTAACCACTAGCCACTTGCGAACCTAATCACGTAGCATTTGCCATAATGCCATGCAGAGTCCCCAATGAAAATTCATGGCAAGTCATGACGGGTATCGTTTGCTCTCTTCCCTTCGGCGAGCGCGAGCAGCTAGCGATGGCGGCTGCTTTGCGGGACACCTGGAGCAAGCGGGCGGCCACCTGCTGCTGGTTCCATTGCGCCGCGATTTGATTTGGTAGGATTTGAGTTTTATGTTCTCACCTGGGTGTGTATTTTTTACGGGACAAACGTCGCACGTTGCCTCACTGCAAAATGGAGACGTAAGACATGAAGCGGAACATAGCGGAACACCAGAAACGCTGACAGCCTGCTAAAATCGATTTCCGTGAAACTTCCTAAAAAGTGTTCGTACACGTTCGTTTGGGACATGTTCGGGAAATGTCGGTACTTTCGGAGTGTCCAGGTACATCTAGGACTTTAACATACAAAACATTGAAGATATCGACTGAAACCCACTCCCTGAGCTTATGGACCTTAGTCACTTTTTGGGTCCTTGACTCTTTCTAACCAAGCAAATCATGATCGGGAAGTGAGGAGACATTCTATCATCTCGCTTTGTTTGTTCCCCTCCCCCCTTTTTTTGTGTTGGTCTTCGTTTCGTTTTACCAGGGCAACTAAAACCTTTTGGGATTGTTGACCAGCACCAGCCACCTCGCCGTGTGTTCTTTTTCGGTTTTGATCCGAGAACAGGGGGACCTTAAAGCCTTCTAAAGCCTAGGCGCGGATGAGTTGACCATGGAGGTCTTGGCGCACTTGGACTTTGATGCCTTCTGCGCCCCGGGGAGAGACGTGGGGGCCGTGGGATCCGTATTGTTGGCTGGTTTTTTGTAGGTAACCAAGGGCTTGCCAGGGTGGCAACCAAAATCAAACATCCTTTAAACACCAAAAGCAAAAAACAACCTGGCTGCCTGGTAAAGATAGTTAAAAGAAGAACTTGCCACCCGATATACAAGACCAAACTGAACATAGCTGGTTACCTACAGGTGTGACTGGGATCCAATGGGCAAGGCTTCTTTTGGAGAAACACGTTGGCCCTATGTTTGTTGTCGTTGTTGTTGTTTTTTTGTTTGTGTGTGTATGCGTGCCGAGTGAGTACTTCAAGCAAGGTGAGCTCAAAAGTGCAGGACTTCCTGGACTGTCGCTTTTTGGGCTTCCATTTGTGTGGCAAACAAGTGGTTTGGACTTGTGTTGGTGAATCTACGGAAGTGACCACAGAACGAAGCGAGTTCTCATGGTCTACTCACAATGATTCAAGGTGGTTTAACAACAATATGTTCCATTTGCTCAAGAATCATAATATTATTGTTTTTGGTTATTTTCCCTTGTTGGTTTTAAGCTATTTTTTTTTCACTACTGGACATATTTTCCTTATTTTTTCCAGGGGTCTTCACCAAATGGAAGAATACGGTGGTGCCGCCCAAGCCGCGGTTTTGCCGCGCTTTGCCGCGACTCAACACGTTTTTTGAAGGATTGTGCTTTGGCCCGCAAGACGAAAATAGAACCCCGAAACGTGTTGTTCCCCGCGAAAACCACCGATTTTGGGAAATTTTGGGGGCTGAAGATCTTGGCAGCTAACCTGAAGAAAGACCAACATAGACCAGCAACAACATACCTCTCCCCCCAACGCCCTCCCCCCCCCCCCAAAAAAAAAAAAAAAACTCCAAAAAAGCCAAGCAAACAAAGAAGCAAACCAGACACACCTTCAGCAAAACCAAAGGATGCCAAAAGCCGGAGAAAGTCGACCGAGGCGTGGACTGTCAGCACGGGATGGCGGAGTACACCGAGGCGGTGCGTCAGCTCAGGGCGCTGCAGTCGATGAAGCCCCAGGCGGGGTCGAATCGAAGGGTCGCGTAGCATGGCCCATTTTTGGGGGAGTGGGTATACTTCTCTAGGGGTTGATTCCTTGTCCATTCTTTTCAACCATCGCTCTTTTCTCAAAAAACCAGCTGTTTTTTTTTTACATTTGTTTCTTGGTTTTTGATGGTTTCCTGAAAGAAGGATCCCTGGAAAGGATGGAATTGGAAGGTACCCCTAGCACTTCCATTGGCTGAAAAGATGAGGTGTTCGGTTCGGTTCCCGGTTCGGTTCCCCGGGTCGCCTCCCCGGTCTTCGAAGATGTTTGTTGTGCCCCCTTTGGTTTTTAAGTCGGAATCCCTCCCTGGAAAAGCGTACGTTTTCCGGGGGGGTGAACAAGCAAATGGGCAAATGGAAGCTTGGGGAAGCTGAAGGGCAGACGGAATATCCCGATTTTGACACCCAAAACCCAAATAATATCCTCAGCACGAGCGCGGCATGCGTATATGGGGCAGACCGTTGCAGTGATACCTGTTTCTTGGATTCCCTTTAAAATCTACCAACCAAGGACTTCGATTGGCTCAAGATGTCAAGACATATTTTTTTCCCCTGGTTTTAAAGGGAATATATCACCACTGGACATGCTTTAAACGTTTTGTATTTTTTCCAGGGACCTTTTCGCACATGTAAAGGGGAGTGCCATTTCTGGGCCGACCCGGAAAAAATCCCCCCTGGGCAAACCAGTCCATGGCCATGGACGGGGTCTGGAAGGACTAGGCAGACGTCCAGAACTTGGCCCAAAACGCCAAGTGGCAAGTTTTGAGGATGCTTTTAGCATAGTTTACATTGTTTACATTTTACATTTTTGGGAAACATTGTTGTGAAACATTGTGGGACGCATTGTTGGGAAACCTTGTTTACATTTTTGCTTATTGTGGCTTAGTGGTTGAAATCCAAGCACTTACCTGCTATTTTTATTTTTTTTTTGCTCCCCTTCCAGCGTCAATTTAGGGAGTGGGGCCCGGGTTTAAAGGGAGACCGGGAAACATGATAAGGGGAACCGGAGGTGTTTTTTTGGGCCCGCTTGGCCGTCAGGGTCATGGGCCATCACGACCAGTTCAGCCGACCCCAGTTCAGTGGATTCCACCCGAGTCTGTCCGTGGGATACGATTCCTACGAATCAACCAGAGGTTTGTCAACCCTGTTTGACCCGCCACTCACACCCCTGAAGGGAAAACCACCCTTGAACAGTCAACTTTTCAGGGCGACGCACCCATGAAGGCCCCAGAAGGAGCAGTGTTCATTTCTGGTTCAACGAGTTTCTGCTTGAATGCCTGTCTTTCAACCCGGCTTTTCAGCAAGGAGGGCTCAATGAGCTGTTCTCTCCATATTGGTCCCTGGTGTTTTGGTTTGAGCCACCAGGCCAAATGATATGTTTGGACAATATTAACCATATCCACCATATCCACCCCCCCAAAAAAAAAAAATCAAAAAAAAAACAGAGAAGAAAACAACCACTTACACTTTGCTGGGTGTGTTTCAAAATGGAAGTCAGTCCCCTAAAATGGAGTTTGGGTTTCCTGTTGCTTTCCCTTCAACTACCCAACAACAGGTTGAACATCCATTTAGTTTCCGTTCGGCTTCCCTTTTTGAGCGTTATCTACATGTTGGCTCTCTCAGGGAATGAGTTGGAATGCACCGAATTCGGGGATTCCCGAAAAAAGGACACCGCCAGTCGGGCCTTCTTGCTGGTGCGATAGGGAGCGTGGTTGAATGACCCCAGAGACGAACCCAGGTTGATTCCCTTCAAGGAAACCGTGAGTTGGATGGTTCGGCTGGGGGTCCTTCCATCCGCAGGCCTCCGCCCTGGTCCGCGTGGCCGAGCTCTGCGCGAAGGAGACGTGTCATGAAGCGTTGCGGGGTTGAGGCGAGGCACGTTTTGTGGGGGGGGGGGTTGGACGGTGGGAAAAAGGGGCGAAAGTGGTAAGAAGAGGTTCTGGTGGTGAATGATAAGCAAAAGTGGGAAATTAAGTAAGAAGAAGTTCTAGTGGTCAAAAACAAAGTGGGACTTGATACTCGCTGCCAGGACATTTGTTTGCTAAATGCAATCAGGTCCTGAGCTTCTTTTTTGCATGGCCAATCCAATCGATCAGAAGTGAGGAATAGGGAACCAGCCTTCCCAGCAAGTCATGGACTTTCAGCTTCCTAAGACCCCTTTTGTGGCAGCCACTTCTTAGGACCATGTTGTTGCAAAGAAGCCATGTTTCAGATTTCTTGGCCAGTGAACTCAAAACCAATCGGAGGTAACCAAGAGAACCCGTAAATCCCAGTCGCATACAAGCAAGCGAACCACTCTTGGGGAACATGTTTGGTTGCCGACTGCCACCAATTGTTCAGAAATACTCTTCCCGGTTTGGGGGTTCTGTATGGTCAATCTGCTTCGAATTCCAAGTTGAAATCAAGCCGGTGGCTCCTCCATCTTTGGGCTGAATGCTCCCAGACATACGTTCCTGCCGAGCATAAGAGGATAAAGGCTTGGGAGATTGTTTTTTGGCGTGCCCGACCCATACAGACTCACACAGGTTTGTGTTCTCCAGTCACCAGGACATCGGGAAGCTCCTGGATGCCGGGTTTCACGGGATCATTTGTCCCATGGTGAGCCTTGGACTTGGGGGAACCGATGTCAGGCCCGGAATGGTCCGTAGGCGGATTGGCGGAACCATCAATCTTGCATCTTTTTGCGTGAGTTGCATGTGTTTCTTGTGCTACACAATTCAAACTACCTTGTAACCTAATGGGTAAGGCGTCATTGTTTCAGCCGACGGCTTGAACACATGTCATTGGTGGTTCGAGTCCACCCTGGTCCGTTCTTCCTTTAAATCTTATAATACCAAAACAAAATCATTTTTATTCTTTGGTGAACTCATGCAGCAGTCTCGATTTTTTTAATCAGCCGCTCACAGACCAACTCAACCCTCTCCGAGGAACACCAAAGCGCAGGCCGAGGATCTGGTGGCAGCCTGTTGCTGGGCTTCGAGGGTTCTTGCCCTTAACAGCGGCGTGGTCCTGTTTTCCCCTTTTGCGTCACGGTCCCTCTAGCATCTGAACATGAGTTTCCTTTTGGGTGGGAAACAGAGAGAGAGGGAGAGAGGGAGAGAGAGAGAGAGAGAGAGAGAGAGAGAGAGACTAGAGAGAGACTAGAGAGAGACTAGAGAGAGACTAGAGAGAGACTAGAGAGAGACTAGAGAGAGAGAGACCCAAAGCGGGAGTCCTGATCAGAAAGCTTTGCTTAAATCGGGTAGCCCTTGGTGGTTTGGAGGGATTGAAGCCCTGGTTCTTGTATAGGACCCCTACCCACTTGAAACCGGGCTCCAAACCACCCCGAAGCTCGAGACCGCTGGCGTTGGGCCGAAGAACGCCCCGGCGCTGAAGGCCACTACAGCCCCAAGGGCGTGCGCTCCGCCGGGCCCACGCGGGCGCTGCTGAAGATGGGCTCCGGCCTCCAGGTGCGGCTGCTTTGGGGCTCTTCGGGGCGGGGCTTTCGTCTTTGGGGCTTTGGGGGGGGGAGGGTTTGGGGCTTTGGCGGGGGATCATGGACCTCAGGGGTGGAAGTGGAGAAGATCCCAAATCCTGGGATGGATCAGCCCTGAAGCTGAAACGAATCACCTGCAGGAGTTTGTCCATCCACGGTATGCCACGTCCCTAGGTGTCGGACAGGCCAAGGCCTCGGGTGAATTGACAGGCGCTTCAGGCCTCAACAGGTTCTATATGGAGCCTCAATAAAAAGAGAGACACGAAAAAGAAGGTCAAGCAAGCTTCAGGTCACCTGGGGCAAATGAGGGCCGTCCTAAAACCCCAGTCTTCGGTTTTAATTATCGCCGAACGGGGAGAAGTAAAAGTTGTCAAAAGCTGTGCGCGCGCAAGGAGCGCGCAAGTGCGGCCCAAGGGACGCGCAAGGTTACAGTTTTGAAGGGTTTCATGTACTGATGTTGCCTAGCTGCATGAAAGGAGGTGATATTTTCTTGCTGTACTTGTGGTTTCCGAATCAGTCAGACGCCAAACGAAGCCAAAGCTTCTGCGGTCATGACTTCAACAATCAGCAATTGACACGACAAAATCCGCGCAAGCCGCGCGCAAGCCGCGCGCAAGCCGCGCGCAAGTTGCGCGCAAGCACGAGAAGCCCCAGCAAGACATCTAGCCATGCTGTCTCGGATGTCCTTAGCGGCGCGGTTGAAGCAATGGATAGGCACCCGCAACATGCACTTTCCTTCTTTCAGGCTGTGTCCAAGCTGTGTGGCAGAGCCTGCTGTTCTTTCTGTTGGGTCAAGGGTATGTTGCTGGCATTGAATTGCCGGGAGCGACCTCAGCGGGAAACGTCTTTGTGGGTTGCTGTGTGAACGACAAACACACTGCTTAGAAAAGCTTGCGCGCAATCCACACGAAAACTTCGCAAACCGAGGTCAACGAAAACGAGTTTCTGCGCCACTGTGCGCGCGCAAGTACGCGCAAGTGCCGCGCAAGTGCGGCCCAAGGGCCCAATCGCGGGCAAAGGAATATAGGACAACCCCCAAATAAGAATGGCTACCCGAGCAAATCGAAGGTGGATTTCCTTACGTCATGATTTGCCTCTGGATTTTCGTGGAAGGAGCAACGCAGTTGCCCTTGAAAGGGTCTAATCTTACACGGCCCAACTCCTAGGCCCCTTCCCGCTTGAAGGGGGGGCGTGACTCCTAATGGGAATGCAGGACTAAGAGACTGGTTGACTAACAGGAGGTTGTCCAAATAGGAGCTCTGCAGACTCCTTTGCTTGAGGAAATACGCCATGTTAACACAAGGAAGGGGCAAACTAGTTGCTAATAGCGTACCCCAAGACTCACGACTACACGCGGCGTTAAAGTGCTCTACTTCCCCGTTCGATCTAAGGGCCCTTTTACTTGCTGGTGCTCAGTAGGGAGCAACTCAGGGTGTTGGGAACGAACCGTTTCGGGATTCTCTTAAAGGAAACAATAGGGGAAGTTTGATTTTTCTTGGTTATTCGAGGGGAATATTGGGAACATTGATCAACCCCATACAGAAGAAGCCATATAGGCACGTGTTTTTTCGAGGTTGTTCCAACTCGTGCCAGCGGAGAACCAGCAAGTAGAGGCCGCCCAACGCGTTGAAACAAAAATTCATCAACCTTCGTTCATGAGGGCTACTACGAAAGCACCCTGAACGCCAGAGCCCGGCCGCGCCTCGGCCTGTCGGAACTACTCTCCGGTTCGGCCGGACCCAGTGGCCCAGCGAACGAGGGTTGGACCCTTTTTGAGCGAAGTGCTATGAAGTGCTGGCAGGGTTGCCAAGCAGCCAGGTGCAGTTCTCAAGGTGTCAAGCTGCTTTTGAAGGGGCCGCCCTTCTCCTTCAAATGGACCAATAAAAGAGGCCAAATGGGTGTTTTCCCCCGGTGGCCGGTCTGCGGGGCTCACACAGGGACGGCTTTGTGAGTGGTTCGACTTCTTGAAGGTTCCTTCCTTGGGGAGCAAATCGTATGCACCAGTGGATCCATGAGTTCTTTCGGTCTGTACCTGGGACACCCAGGGCAATTGTGTTGTATTCAGACTGCGTTGGGGGAAAACTACCATGTTTGCTCGGGGGGCTTGGAATAGCTTGGCCCTTTAGGATGCTTTCGTCGTGTTTGAACCATTTGTGGGTGAGGCCTTCTTTGGTGGATTGCCCCCACTAGCCATTCTTGCGACATTTGCGATATGCCACAATTTTGCACATGAACCAGAATCTCAGAACTCGAGCTTAAAGAGGAGTCTGCTTTTATCTAGGACTGCCTTTGATGCTTTCATATGAGAGCGATGAGTTTCCAAGGGGCCACCAAAGTGGGGGCAGTTTCATGAGTTCCGGTCCGGCACTATGGACCCATAGTGCATGAGGATCATCCTGGGGATGGTTGAGACTGCCGAGGGCGTCAAGAATGTCAAGGACCTGCGTCAAAAGTCACACATGTGGCGGTCCTCGCCGATGGGCAGCTGATATTGACTTACCCCACGTGTCTTGCTGTGTTTCATGCGGTGCTTGGATGTTCAACCCACTTGGAAACAAGGCGTTACTGGCTGAAAAGGTTGCAACCATGATTTATTTAGCCCTGTCTAGTACTTACCTGAACTCTCCACAACAGCCAGGGACAACTCAAATGTCCCAGGTCGTGTTGGGGCAGGGACATTGTCCGTGGGTCATACTGTGGATGGGCAAACTCCAGCTCCAGTTGGGATGGATGAAAGCCCATGACTACTGGAGAAGAGGATCCATCCCAACTGATGCCCGGCGTTTTTGCTGTCCGTCCACAAAACCAGTTATAACATATACTACCAGTGAGCTACAACCCACTTGGCTCACACCCACAACATTTCCTCCCCCCCCCCAAGCCCCAGCTCCACACCCTGCCATTCCCCCAGCCCCAGTCCCAGCCCCACCCACCCACCGCTGCCAGGAGATCCTTGAGGCGGACCTGGACGGAGTGTTTCTTGGGCCTCTGGACCTCAGCGTGTCTTTGGGGGAGCCCTGCAGCGCCACCAAGGGCAAGCCCCTCGGAGCTCGGATGAGTCAATGAGTGGTTCTGGACCGAAGCTTTGGGGAGGTCCCTAGGTTTTTTTTGCCTGGAAAAAAAACACGCCAAAGGGAAGCTTTGGGTTAGGTGGGCTTGTGTTGCTGAGCAGGGTTCAACAATATATATATATATATATATATCTATATATGTATATATATATGTGTAGATAATTATATCTTATCACTTCACCTGTTAGTAGGATTAATTCAACGAGAGGTTCTTGGGGTGTTGTTTTTGTTTCAAATGAATCTAAGGGGAAATAGGGCGCCATGTTGCCGTGGGCCTAAGGAAGACCCGAGAGGCCATCGCCGGCATCGCAGCCCGCGCCCAGCGGAAGCGCAAGATCTGCGGGATCTACGTGCCCGACAGGCGCAGAACAAAACGCAGGAATTATCTCGAAAAATAGAACTGAGCATATCGCCATATATATATATAGATATACATACATACATACATACATACATACATACATACATACATACATACATACATACATACATACATACATACATACATACATACACACACACACATACATACATACATACATACATACATACATACATACATACATACATACATACATACATACATACATACATACATACATACATACATACATACATACATACATACATACATACATACATACATACATACATACATACATAGATACATAGATAGATAGATAGATAGATAGATAGATAGATAGATAGATAGATAGATAGATAGATAGATAGATAGATAGATAGATAGATAGATGCATACATACATACATACATACATACATACATACATACATACATACATACATACATACATACATGCATACACACATAGATAGATATATATAGATAGATAGATAGATAGATAGATAGATAGATAGATAGATAGATAGATAGATAGATAGATAGATAGATAGATAGATGCATACATACATACATACATACATACATACATACATACGTACATACATATGCATATCAACCATATATATATATATACACATATTCATATGCATTGTATATTTTAGTGTTCCCTTTTGCGAGGAACATGGATTTGGAGAACTGCAAGCTTTGGGAACAGGTGTTTCTTTGCCGGCAGGCTCAGCCGCTGGACTCAGCCATTGTCGGGTATGTCATGTTTGAGAGAGGGTTCTTGGTGCTTCCATGTGCTTAAGAATAGTGTTTTCTTTAAAAGCAAATCCCCGGTTGGTTTGAAAGGGAATTCCTGTCAGTGCTGGAAATATATATTTTTTTCTTAGGAGGGCTTGAGCAAATGGAAGGTTGGGGTGGTTGTGCAAAGGGAAACCAAGAGGAAACCCTGCCTAGTTTGGGGTCCCAGTCCAACGTTACAAGGACATAGCCAAGAAGGCGCATTCGAGTTCATGAATTATGCTCGAATTGCGGCAAGATGTTTAAATGGAACCCACTTGCAAAGGGGCATGACATCTTGCAAGAGCTTAAACTAGATTGATTAATTGAGGGGTGTCTCCTTTGGGGATCCTTTGCTTTTAGAATCAACCAAGTTTGCGTTCGGAAAGCAGAGTTTTCTTCGGGGAGACACTCTAAATGTCCAAGACACGCAAGCATGAGACTCTTCTCATGTCCAGGGACAGGGGTTCCAAGCCATTTTCCAATTGGGTTACCTCCAAACGTGGCGATCCTTTCAATGGACACCGCCAGTAAGTTGCAACTTTTGAAGGGCAATGGCTGTCTTTGGAACCAATTTGGGCGATCGTTTCGATGACCACCACCTGTAAATTGATCAACTTTTGATTTGGAAGCCCAATGACCCGATTTGAGGGAGGGTATAATTAACCGTAAACGTTGAACCCGGCTCGCTGCTCTTTGTTCACCCGGGTGCCGCAACTTGGCAGGGAGAGCAGCGAGTACTACATCTCCAAGGGCTTTCAGTTGGTGGTTTGCGCCCACGACAAGGCGGCCGTTTTGTTCAAGGGAGGTACAGCGGCCTGTGGCTAAAAAATGAATGGGGTTGTGGGATACTGAGGAAGCCGTATTTAGGCATCCCAGCGACCAAGCCAGCAACCAATATGGCACCAAGCTGTCCCAACCAGAATTCGTTGCGGATATCCGCCTTCTTAATTCTTGAAGCATGGTTCTGGGTAGACCATTTGGCTGTGGCTCAAAACACCTGTGCTAAAATGGAATCCTGGTAAGTGGAAACATGGACCAAAATGCTGCGGTTTGCCCCGCCTGCTTAATTTTGAGCCACATCCACATGGCTCTGGGATTACGACCATTTCAATGCCGGGTTTTGACTCAGGTGGCGCTGGCCAATGGGGCGGCGGCGCTGATGCCTCGGAGCTGCAAGCGGGTGAAGACCAGCCACGTGGGCGCCCTGCCGCGCCCGGACTGGCTGCCCATCCAAGGACGGATCGATGGAGACGGGACGAGTTGAAGGATTGACGCGTTTTTTTTGGCTTGCTTGACCTCATAGCGAATCGACCGGTTTTGGTGTGGAGAGCTAAGAAGCAAAAAGCGCCCCACGTGAGGAGAGCTGCCCCAGCCCCCTGACTACGCGAAGAAACTGCACGATGCAACGGTGGAGATCATGCAGAAGCAGCTCGATGTGGGCTTGGACGCAGCTGGGCCCGAAAAAAAAGGGTGCCTTCAAGCACTAGCCAAGAGAACCCAGCTCGTGGAACATGGGTAGCATATTTGTGAGTGTTGTCCCTGTTTGTTCCCAATCACGTATACCGTTAGGTGCTCCATTTGTAGTGGGGATTGATTCCCTGCCATGCTTGAAACAGGTTCAATCTGGGCGTAGATCAAAAATCGCAACCTCAGAAAGGGGTTCGTCTGAATGCTGAAGGTTTTCTTACACTTGGCGATTGCAAGTCATTGGTTGTGTGAATTGCTTGGGAAGCTCGAGTGGGAGTAAACAGGACCGGTGACCGGTATGACGAATTCAAACACTTTGCGATGATCGTTAATTGTGCAGATTGGTCTTTCAAAGTGACCAGGCGTGCCTGTCTTGGCTCAAGCCCTGTCAACAGAGTGTAAAATCCCTGTGCACACACCCCAGCACCCTTGGACAAGTCCCGCTCATCTTGAAATAACGTACAACTATTATATCACAAGTATGTTTCTCAATTTGAAGCTGTTCGACGAATCACAGCATCAGCTCTTTCACCTTGTCTCGTTTGCCAGCCACGATGTCACTCCCTGAGTTGCTGAACTTGAAACTTTTTGGGAGGACTATTTCAGTACTACACCATAGCATTGAACTGGTTTTGGTCAATCGACTCAGTGAGGTGTCTTTCACTGGCCTGTTCAGGTGCGAAATCAGCTGACCACAGCACTTAGATACGACAGATATGCCTGAAACGAGTTTGAAGAAGATATGCTTGAAGCATCTCAACAAGCAGATCCCAAAATTGACATCTGTTGCAAGAGATCCTTTGCGGTACCCCGCGCCTAAAATGATCAAACCTGCGTAACAAGTTGGTCGTGGGTCTCCTTTGGCTCTCTTTGGGGCATGTTGCGGATTTCTCCACAGGGGTTTCCCCCTTGAAATCCCCAGACAAGTTGCTCATGTTTGAGGAGTTGGTTGCGCCGAGTTGGATGCCGACCATCCAAGATGCCTCAACCCTGGGGAAAAATCAATTTGCTCGGCTTCATGTGCTACAGCGGGCCCTTGGATGTTCGAATGGGCTTGTGGACTACGTTGCACCCGCATAAAGTCATGACCAGGAGAGAAAGCTTATTTTGTTCCTTCTGTCGAATCCACCGTTTTAAGCATAGTGTCCCATGCTTTCCTATAACTAGGAAGACCTTCAGGGTTTTTTCGGCGTGTTTTCTTGGGGTCTAGGCTTCAACTTGCGCGTCCCCCTTAAAAGCCCAGAATTCTCAGGAGATCAACGACGGGGAGCTGGGGCGCCGGGGCTACGCCGCCACGGCGCGCCAGCGGCTGAGCGGCTTATGTCCCCCCAAAGCGGCGGAGGCGGGAGTCCCGGCCGGCCGATTGCGAGTTCGGGGGAGAAAACGAGCGAGGCCGCGAGGTCCATGCTTGGGGATCCCTTACTTTCAAGTCTTCAATATCTGGCAAGGGCATATTATCATAACATGGCAAAACCAGAAGGGTACTGTCCGGCGCATGTTTTGTTCTTTGACGAGTGGTGTGCACTCGCACCTCTTTCCCTGGGGTTGCCTGCCCCATTGGTAGGCCAGTGTTTCAGCCTGCTCTGTTTGTGCCGTTTCCTGCGCGTGGGTTACTGTACCCCAAGCGCTGCACCGGCATTCTTCCCAAGACTTCGCCCTTCCAAAGCGTTGGGTCCATTTTTATTGGGCCATGTTCAGAAGGGTACTTAGTTGCCCCAGGCCCTAGTTTTAGTTTGTTATTTTGTTTGTTTTTGGTGGGCCGCTTTGAAACAAACCAACAACAAAAGAGTGTGTTATTTCCCCGTGTCCACCAAAGTGTTTGTTCGTTTAGTGTGTTCAAAGTTTTCCCCAAGTAAGACCGTAGGATGCATGTGTTTGTTGGATTTGGTTCTATAATTATATGCATATGCAGTATACATGTACATACATGCATTATCATACCTATATAGCCCCTCTCCCGTCTACGACCTACTTACATGGGTTGAACTACGTGACGTGAGGTTATAATATATGGAAACAACTCCAGTAAAAAGTAATAATCATAATAAAACAAAAACATATTTCCAACCCCTACAGTCCCATGTATGACCCTCTGGTGGTCGTGATGCCACTCAGCGAAGGTGGGCTCCTGCACCGCAGCCATCGCCTACCTCCCAGAGGCAGGGGGTCCTGCGGCAGAGTGTGGGGGGAGGGGGGGAGGGGGGCCTTGCCGCAACTTCCATTTGCTTAATATTTGTTATTTTCCCTTGTCGGTTTTAAAAACAATCTATCACTACTGGACTTTTTTTTTACAGCGGTCTTAACCAAAACAAACAAGTTCCCAATCCCGCAGGGGAGGGATTGAGGTGTGAGGTCTGTTGGGGTTTGCCGTTACTCGAACTTAGCCCGTCTTATTTTTTGAGGGCGTCCGAAAAATAGAGCGTTATGTCCGTCATGTCCATGGATTTGGAGAAGCGAGAGTTTGGGCTTGCAGACAAGACGCGCACGAAACACCCGGTCTTGGCAAGAATCAGCACCCACGGGATGTTGGACGCACACTTTGGACTTGTTGTTGTTGACCCAACGTTTGCATCTGCGAGAGCGCCACCCTGCTAGCTTGGGGGGGGAACCCCTAGTGGACGAATTCCTTGAAGAGGTTTTTGCACCGATAAGGGAGTGTCTCCTTTTTCCCCGCGGGGTCAACAAGTGTCAAAAGGCGAAGCCGTCGCACAATTGGGCTCAAAGATGGGGTGGATACCAGCTGGGCCATGATCAAGGTTCTCGGTTTGTTGAACCTTTATTAGTTGCATGAAGGATATTCAGTTGGGCCGAGAATTAGGTTCCAGCACAAGTCTTGAGAGGAGAACCGAAGAGAGGCTTGAAGGAAGTCTGGTCTCTTCCCGGCTACATTGGCTCCACACACTGGGTTAGATAGGTCAGATTTTGCTTTCAGGGTTTGGAATTTATGCAGGGTTTGCGGTGCCGTGCGGGCCATTTGGGGTATCGGAGAAAGGGCTGTGTGGGCAGCGTGGGCCAGTGGTTGATGGCTTTTTTGATTTGGAGTCTGGGTCAGATCCAGGTTTCAGTCTAATGTGGTTCAGTGGAGTTTGGCTGGCTTTGCTTGGTTGGTTCGCTTGTTCGTTCATTGCGTGGATTTCCAAATTGGCTGACTGCCTTGCAGTCCGCTTTGTTTGCTTGTCAGGGTGTGGTTTGGTTTGGCAGGTTTCTTGGTTGGAGGGTTGCGGGATGTGCTATCCAGTGATTCCATGAAACCACCATTCCAACACACGGCAACAAAAACGAGTCACCTATCAGGGCAGATGGGATCCAGTGGCTTTTGTCGAACCATGTCAGTTGAAACCTTAGCCAGGGAGCCAAGTGTAAAAACTGCCTTTGAATGAGTGGATGTCAATGCAACTTTCTTCCGAGATGAAGGTACACTCAAGATGTCAATGCCAACCATGTACACTCCATTAATCTCCATTACATATTGATATGCACGTGGACATGGAGTTGACCAAAATGATAATTATCATGTTTGAATTGGCTTGGCATTGGGTTCCGTGTCAAGATATCGGTTTGGGTTGGCCCATATCGGTGTTGCAGGTTGATGTGAATCGATTTTAGGGTGGTCCCCTGTCAGTCTTTGGAATTTGCTTACTGTTGGGCCTTTTTCTGAATCAACATGGTTGGCTCCATGTACAGATTGCCAAAATGGGTCCCCCCCCCACCACGACAAAGAGCAGGCAATTACTATGCAAATACTATAAGGGCCGCACTTGCAAGTCCACATGCCAAGATGGGAGCAAGATGTTCCAACCTGCAAAGGGTTCTCAAAGGGCACCCTAAGCGCCCTTTGGAAACCAAGAAGTCCTCTAGTTTCACAGTCCCAAAAGCAAACCTGCTGAGCATAGGTGTCATTTTGAAGCTATGTTGGAAATCGATTCGCTCCACATTAGATTGGATTTCACAATGTGTCTCGATTCGCACTAATTTGTAGATTAGGTTCACAACATCAATTCACCATCTATTTGTTGCCCGAGAAAGGTATTCCACTCATCCACTCACTTCCCATGCTGATCACTGGTTGAGACCCCATGCTGAGCTGACGGGTTTCCCTTTTGGATCCATGGAACTGGCGCAGGGCCTGGAGGATCTGCGGGAGGAGCTGAGGCGAGTGCAGGCGGCTGCCCAGGAGCTCGTCGAAAAATGAGAAAACCTCGGTCGCTCGCTCGTATTGTGGGTGTCCCGAAGAAAAACGCGGAGCACACGACCTCCTCCAAAAAAAGGGGGGTGCGCCTTTAAAAAGGGAAGACCCTCCCTCCTTTGCCCCCTCCCCCCCCAAAGGAAAAAGAAAAGTGGAGTGGCTGGAAATGGCGTCTCACGTTTCGCTGTTTTGCGTGGAAGGAGCTGGGTGTTCCCATGGAGCGTGTCTTCTTCTCATCTCCGTCCCCGGGGACGTTGGCCAACTTCTTTGGCAACGAGTTCTACAAGACCCAAGAGGAGTGGCGCGGCCGCGATAAATGAAGCCAGGGACGACCCAAATGGTTCCATGTCCTCTGGGCTTGCGGGTGCTATTCGCAGGGATTGAGGGAAGGGGACCCCCAGGTTCATTTCCTCATTCCCCAGTCATCGCACCAGCAAGTAGAGGAAGCCATATGTTTTCCCCATGGTTCACATGGCTCGCGCTGCTCGCCTTTTTGGGCGATGCGGCCTGTGGAAAGATGTAAAACACATCGATATGGTAAACAGACAACCAAAAGGAGTCCAAAGAAGAGTTGCTTAAGCATCCAGACCCGCTGCTTTAGGTACTATTCTCCAAAGGCAAAAGAGCAATGCTTCTTTACGATCAGGAGCCACTCCGATTTAACTCCGGGCGGTGTTGACAAGTGTGGCCATCTTGCGCCTTACAATTTGCCGCACACTAACATCAGCTCTCAACGTCATTCCAAGAGGAGTCGCATGGAGTCGCCTTTTGGGCCCTCTCATTCCAGCGCGTGGAATTGGACAGGGCTCTCGAAGGAGGACATCCCGGATATCCCCCTAAAATGGGGGGCCTTTTGCTCCGGATGCTAATTTGTGTTCTTTTTCTTTGAGAATACCCTTTTGGGTTTGTAAAAGGGACAAGGAGGCAATGGCATGTACAGCAATGTTACTCAGACAGTATAAGGCCTGGCCAGGCCAAAGTTGGGGTGATTCAAATTACACCAGGTACCACCGGAGCTGCTCACGCTCCCCCCATTGCAAGTCCGGTCCGGCTGTAAAAGGGAGAAGGGAAACAAGGGAAACCACTTTTTTGGGGGCTCCGAGTCGACACACCCAGAAGCCAAGTGGCACCTCCGAGGTACATCGATGCGCTGGGCGCTGCCATGGCCACGGAGTATCGCGCTATCCAGGAGGCCAAAACCCGCTCGTCACTGTGTTGGGTATGGCTAGGACCGCTTCCTGAGAAAGACATGGCCTCCCCTTTGAAGTCGTTGAGAAAGGATAGGTGGGCCATGGAAATGAACTAGGTTGGTGTCAAAAGGGTGATTTCAACCACAAGCATGGCTTTTGTGGGCTGCAGGGTCCTAAACCTTGGCATTCAGCAACATGATCCAGGGTCCTAATGCGGACATCCCGTATTCACCGGCGAGTCATTCACTCAGTGCTGAGTTCAACATTCCATCTTGATTGTTTAGAAGACATGTGCTGCTAGCAGCTCAATCGCTGGACCAGCCCAATGAGCGCTTCCGAATGCTGTGACGCATGTTGTTGCCTATCTCAGGTGCATTAGCTGATACTTGTCTCTGGATATGCATGAATCTTTCTTTTTGTCCTACTTGTAAGGCGGCCGAGTCTACTGCCCTGGGGGGGCGGGGGGCGGAACACGAGGAAACTGATTTGTAATCCGAAGTGTGCAGGACACGTCGTTGTGTTTTGTAGCATGAAGCTGGGTTGTTTGAGTTCGGCCTTGTCGACTGAGTGAGGCTGCTGCACCTTCCATTGAGGTGGTTGAGGTGTGTTCATACATTTCCATTGGCCCAGCATCTTGCTGACAAGCGAAGTCATGGAGGCGGTTGCCTCACAAATTCAAAACTCAAGCCGAGCTTTCAACTGCGCTGATTTCTTTCATTTTCCAGTTTCACCAGTGTTATGTCGAGCCTGTTTGCAACATGTTCGCCTATTTGTGCCTGCAGACATGGCAAGTTGGCCCGATTTTCATCAGAACGGGCTGTGGCTCATGTTCTTCGGGAGACCTCCCATGTGTAATGGAAGGCAACCTGGAAGCGCACATGCCCTTGTCTGTTCGTTTTTGATCTTCAATCCCCTCTATTCAGCTATGCTGTTGTTGAGACCTGTTCCTGTGCATGCTTGTCCTGTATTGATTCTGGCATACCCTTTATTGGTCTTCAACGTCTTTCGGATTTGCTTGAAAGCGTAAAGTAGCCTTTTTATCACGCTTTGATTTATGTAGCCAATCTTCATCAGCCTTTGGTACCCGTAGTGAACCTGAATCAACCTGTTATACCCTCGACAAGCTGTTAATACCCTCTAGTCTGCTTGAATACCTTGTTGATCTTCAGGCAGTCCATTCGCCCTTGAACTCCTTTTATAAGCCTTTATCGCATAAGATCTAAAGCCCTGTCCTGATCCGAAGACCACAGGACACACAAGGACAAAAGTGGCAAGCTTGGACAATCCCCATAAAACACATGAACTTGGGGATTCCCATCGTTTTGCTTTGTGCATTTGTGCATTGATCTGGTTGGCGCAGGGTTAGCCTAAGAATTGCTAGTAGGTTACTCCTAAAACCACCCCACAACTCCATTCTAGCTGTTGCTGGAGCCATTTGAATACACACGCATCCCACTTGTTTTCTAGTTGAGGTTTGGGGAACCCGAAGTAAACAAGACAACAAACTCACCTGGACCCTCAAACTACCCGCAAGACAGGGTCATTTCGTAACCTGGGGTCAAGTTGAGGCCCCAGGAACTCGAACTCCACCCCAAGGCAAATCAAAAAAATCGCTGAATAGGCAACCCCATAGGCCACCCCATAGGCCCCACCCCATAACAACCAGAAAGCCACCCACCCCACCCCCCAGCTGCCACCCCCTGTCGCTTTCACTCGCGCGAGGCGGGCTTCAAGCTCCAGGTGGACTGCCCAGACCTGGCCATGGGCCGGCACACGCGGTTTGCCCAGAAGCCCTTGAGCCGCCTAGCGGATTGGGGCGGGCTGGGATTGTCCTCAGATGATGTCCCCGGATCAATAACCTCCTGTTTATTAATATGGGGGTGTCCCCGGTTTTAGTGGGGATGTATCACTTTTGGAGGGGAACACTGGGAACAAACAGGGGTTTATCTATCCGGGGTCAACATTATGATAGCCCTAGGGCCCTAGGGCTTCCCAAAATTTTCCTCAAACATGGTCCCAAGTTTTTTTCAGAGATTCTCCCAGGGTATTCGCAGGGTTTCCCAAGTTTTCCTCGGGGTATTTGCCAGATTTTCTCAATTTTCCAGGTTTTGTCAGGGACATATTCCCATGCTGTCCCCAGGGTATCCCAGCGTTTCTGAGGGTATTCCCAGATTGTCCCCGACTTTCCAGTGTTTTCCCCTGAAATTCGCAATTTTCTCCAGGGAGTTCTCTTATTTTCAGGGCATGTTGAAGGTTTTCCTCACATTACTCCCATATTTTCTCAACATGTCCCATATTTTTCCAGGCTATTCCCGTACCCCTATCGGTGCCCCTAAACAGCACTTTGCGATGTTTCCCTCTGCAGCGATTGGCATCCCAAAACGTCCGAATTCGTGTTCAGGTTGTTTGTTTTCGCATGTCAAGCAACATTCAAGCCGTTTTGGTTCCTCGCCAGTCAAGCCCTTGAGTCGTTTCTTCCTGTTACAAACAGAACCATTTGTGCCTGCTTATTTGAGACTACGGTTATGTTGGGGTAAAAACTAGCGCGCACCCTTTTCCGATGCGTCTTGAGCCAACGTTGCAGTTGGTCGTCCATGCTGTTCATGCTCACGAAATTTGAGTGCTCTCTTCACACTCCCCCTGTGGCATTCGCCACATCAGACCACATCCCAATTGGATGAGTCCGAAGACGAGGCCCTCTTATCGGATTCCTCATCTCGAAAAACTCCTTGAGGCCTACGGTCTTCAAAAGTCTCCGTCTCCGGGAACGTCAAGACCGGCCCCGCGTCCTTACCCCGCTTCTCCGAGCTGCCTCGTGCATAGCCATGGTGAACCTCTCCGCCACCAGACCCAATTGCCCTTGGATCCACGCTCGTTGAAGCCCTCGCACGATTCCTCGTGGATCTTCCGCCAGAATTCTGCGCCTTCCCGACCTTGATCCGGAAGAAGGTGTACCCCCGCCATGGTTGCATCTGCGAAGTCCTCTGTCGCTCTTGATGAGCCGTCCAGCTGTCCTCCACCACGGACCGAATCCCTAAAGGCGATGTGCCCGTGTGTAGCTTCACCGTGATCCTCCTCGATTCCAGCTGCGCTGCATCCAGCGGGAACTCCCTGTGGATCGGGTGGAACTTGCGCTTCCGAGGTTTTCCATGTGCGCGGATTGCCCATCCCGGCTGGGACCAATCCCATTCATCCTTGTTCTTGTTCTTGAGCATCGGGGGAACCTTGTACTGGTCGAGCTCCCACGGGAGTGCTGGTCCACCCTGATGCGAATCTTCCTCTGGATCTTCTGACTTCTTCTCCTCCTCAATCTTCTTCTCCTCAATCTTCTCCTCTGAAGATGGCTTCTTCAACAACCACCTCAAAGCTCGTAGCCGTGGTCGAACTTCTCGCTCCTGTGGGGCCCTGACGTGGGTGTTCCCAATCCTGGGACGGGCTGGTCCCGCGTCATCCGGGTTGTTGTCATCCCTCGGACTGCGGCTTCGTTCACGTTCACCCGGCAGTGAAGTGATCCCCAAGTCCCTCAAACCCACATTGCCCCGCAAAGGAGCCACAAACGTCGTAGATCCCGTCCAGGCATCTGCTTCGCGAAAAACATCCGTCCTCCAGTTGTCATTGATCACCCGCCGCCCGCGTCTGATGTCGACGAAGACCAAATTTGTCTGTCGCCGACCCTCCAGCATCGTAGCGTTGACCCCCGGCGGCATGTTCCTGGGATCCGGTTGAAAGTCCCGGTTTCTCCTCAGCATGTGGATGCGGGTCGCCACGATGAAGTCCCGCTCAAACGTCACCTCCCAAAAGTCCTCGGGCTCCTCATCCAATGACCCACGATCTGGACCACCCGGAGGTTCAGGCCATGGCTCACCCGGTGCCCCGATCGGCACCTGACCCTTACCTACTGATGCAGGGCAGCCCGTAGGGCAGTGGTAAAATGGCCTGCGGCAAAGATCCACCGGGTTTACCCTCGGGGCTGGTTCATTTTCCCTAGCCCATCTTGATGTCACAAAGGGGTCCTCTACTGCGGTCGGTTCATCTTCCCTGACCATCTTTGCAACCCTCATTGGGTTGTCCTCACGTGCGGCTGGTTCATTTTCCCTAGCCGATCTTGTTTCCCTCTTGGGTTGGGCCCATTGGCCTTTCAGCACGAATCCTACACCCACTCCAAGGGAGGCCAAGCAGACATCCCGGATCAGGCACGATCCCCGATCCTGAGGCTTCCAGCAGGCGATGAGGCCCATCAACCCACTCATCGCAGCGACCTTCACCGCTGCCTCCTTGCCAATGACCCGACCACCGTCTGCTTCTCCTGGTCCTGGCCGCGAAACCACCTCCGACTCATCTTTGATCATGCCCGCCATGGAGTAGAATCGAAGCCACTGGGTCCTCGCCGCGACCGCCTTCGTGAGGTAGTCAGCCACCAACCCGCTAGCCGGCAAATGTCGGATCTGCCATTCCCCTTCTCGCACTCTTTCCCGCAGCACGTTGGATCGAAGGCGCAAATGCCGTGTTCGCCACGGTCCCGAAGGACTTTGCACGATTGCCAAGGCCGCCGTGTTGTCCCCGTAGATCACCCGCTCCGCCTCCTTGGCGCTCCAGCATCCCCCTTCGGTGATGTCCAGGATGGCACAGAGGGAGTCTCCCATGATCATGGCCTCGATATAGCCCACCAACTCCGCCTCTGCCGTGCTGAGGGTGCAAAAAGGCTGTCGACCCGATTCCCATTGGACGAGGGCACCACCATAGAATCCCAAAACTCCCTGGTGGCTCTTCTCTCCCTGCGGCGCAAAAGAGATGTCCGCGTACATTTCCAGCCGCCTCATCGATCTCGCGAAAGGAAGATTTCCTTCTGCTCCTCGGTCTCCCAGGCAGCGCCCATAGACCAGTCCCAAGTCCTTCGTGCCGTAAAGGTAGGCCATCATGTCCTTCCCAGCCTTCACGACTTCCAAAGGGCACCGGGTGACATGTTGCGACATCCAGGAAACCCCGAATGCCACATCCGGCCTGGTGCGCACCGACACCCATAGCAATTCTCCAACCAGTCCCTGCGCCTCCCGGATGCCATCTTGCGTGACCACCGGATTCTCAGGCACCTCCGGCTTGTAGAACGGGGCCGGTTTAGCCATCACCACCTCGTGACGCTGCATCAGCTCCGAGATGTACGAGGGTTGTGCTACCCGGAGAGTCTCACCGTCCTCGTCCCACTTCAACTCCATTCCGCAGAACTTCGTCCATCCTGCCTTGTTCACCCACTCCGGCGCGCTGCAAACCCACTCCTGATTGATCCTCTTGATGACATTCTCCACCAAGGAAGTAGGTCCCACCGCCAAAAAGTCATCCACGTAGATCACCAAGTAGCCGCAGGGCTTAGGGTCCTTGCGAGCCCCGGCCTCAAACTCCACCATAGACCATACACTGGTTTCCGGCGTCCGTTCCAAGCCATAGGTCCTGCCAGGTGAAGCCCGCTAGCCCTTGATCTCGGAACGCTGACCAATCTGCTGGACTGGTGTCCAGGCCGTACATGGCTCCTTGAACCAACCACCGCTCCGACGCCTTGACGATCCCAGCCTCCACCAAAACCTTCGGGGGCCTTGTGATAAGGGTTCGCCGGGTCTCCTTCCGGGGCGCCAGCAGGAAGGCACACTTCACATCCACGGTTGCCAAGGACCACTGTTCGTGGGCTCCCTTTCTCAGAACGCACCTCAGAGCCGTCCCGTCGATGCCCCCGGCATAGTTCTCGGCCTTGTCAGCCGAGGTCCGCGCCACCTTGCCGTTGCCGTCCGCCAGCAAATTGCCACATATCACTGCCCTCGCCCTCTTTCTTCCTGTCGGGGCCTTGATGGTCGTGACCAGCTTCCCCGGGGCGTACTCGGCATCTTCAATCCCCGGAACCGCCGCCAGATCGCACTCGTCGATGGGCTTGACCACCTCTGTGTTCACCAGAGAGTGATACTCGTCCATCATGGCCTCTCTCCACGCTTCCAGATCCTTCCGCACCTCCTGCAACGGCACCGTGTAGGTTTGCAGAACCTTCGCCGGTTCTTCTCCATCTGCTCCCTGCAGTCCTGCCAGCTTGTGGAAGTCCTTATTCTCCCGGTCCTGCATGATCACCAGGTCATCCTCCAGCTGGTTGATGCCACCCAGGAGGAACTCCATCGCTGCTCCTTGACCATTCCCGGTGATCTCATCCATGGGGATCACCTTGAGCTCCTCCGCCAGTGCTTCCTTAAAGCCCCACTGGTAGCTGCTCATAAGATTCTTCGTCTCCTCCAGGCTTTCTTCAAAACTCCATGATTTTGATGGAGAGGTGTACTCCCCCCCCGTTCGCAGTTCACGCAGAGCGGGTGCCAGACCTTCTCCATCTGCAGCTGGATGCCCTTCTGCTCCGTCTCCCCCCAGTTTAGGGCCTGGATCCAGACTCTGCTTGCCCGTCAACCGTGTTCTCGGTCTCCCTGGACGTTCCTCCATCTCCAACTCATACCTCACTCTTCCCGCCTCCAGGTCCCTTGCGTGGTCGGCCCCCTCGTCGGGCAGAACAGCCGCCCTTGTGTGTTGGATGGCCCCGTCTTCTGTCTGAACCACCCAGCCCCAACTCATCATTGGACTAGGACCCAGTAGGCGTACTTCTCGAAATGGAGAAGCCAGGGGGCCCTTCTTATGCCACCGCTTTGTCTTCACCATCACCTTGGAGTAGAACGGGAGCATCGGGAAGGTGTCCACCCCAAGTCTCTGGAGCTGCATCTGGTTCCTTTGCAGCACCACATGCCGTAGTGCCGTAGGCCACAGCTTCACCGGAGCCCCTGAATCCTTGAGGACCACTCGCAGCCTTCTCTTCACCTGGTTGACCTCCGTCTCTACTCGTCCATTGGCCGCGTGGTCATCGCCCGCTGTCATTGTGAGCAACAGATTGTGCTCCAAACACCACTGCTGCACCGGCCTTGCCAGGAACTCCTTCGCCCGATCGCAATGCATGCGGTACAGCGGGATGCCCAGGCTGCGATACTTCACAAAGATCAGGCTGATGGCTCTAATGACCTCTCTGGCGCTCCTGGATTCCATCACCTCCGCCATCGTGACGTTCTGCACCGCGACGCCCTTCATAGCGTCGGCCATCTCGTCCTTAACCTTGTCGTTGAGCCTCTTGGCCTCCTCGTCTGATGCACGGGGTTGATCCTCCTCCTCTTCCCAATCTGCTGGATTCGGGTCCTCCTCCTCCGGCTCGGCCGCTTCTGAAGGCTCCTTGTCCCCAGCTCCAATTGGGATCGGGACCGTCCCAATCAGCACATACTTCACCTTTCTGCTTGTTCCGACGTCCTCCCCTGTCGAAAACGGCCCAGCAATGTCCACATTGAGGACATAGGACGGAATGTCTGCCTTCAATCTCCGATGTTGCCGGTCCTCCAGCCTCCTGCATACAGATACGGCACCGTCGATTGAACGGAGTGTGCCCCCGCCCCACGTGCTGCTTCCACTTCTCCAGGGTCATCTTCTTGAGCTCCCCTGCCTCCATGGCTTTCTCTTCCTTCCGCTCTTCGAGCCTTTTGACCAGCTCCTTGAGGGACATCTTGATGGCCGCCACCAACCCAGGCGCCCATTTCGCCCAGGTTTTCGTCTGGACCAGCCTCTTGCGGAGGTCGCCCTCCATCTCTTGATGACCTTGGCCCTTCATTCCGTGGAGCTCCCCCATGCCTGGCAGGTTGGTTGCCAGCGTGGTGGGTTTTCTCCTCGGATGGCCCGCCGCTCCTTGATCAAAGCTCACCAGGTCCATCATGTTCTCCTGGCAAAAGTCCTGAACCTCCTGGAAGTTCCAAAAAGAGGGTACATCCAGCTCCACTGCTCTGGGATCATACTCCATTGGGTCCATGGGGGACTCCAGCAAGAAGCCCACAGGTCCCTTCTTTTCCTCGGAGCATTCCTGCGCCCGAAGCCACAGGCCCATCTGCTTGAAGAACAACGCCGTGTCCCCATTAACCTTCTTTCTGTCCTCCTCCGAAAGGCCAGGAAGGCCAAACCTGCAAACGCCCCTTCCTCTCAGAGGTGGGGGTCCAGGCTGGTGATGCCTCAATCTTGACACAGTTCGGCACGGCGGTCCCCCCACCACTGCCTTGATCAGCCCCTTCTCCGCCAGGCTCCAAAGGTATCCCCACAACGCACCGTCATGAAGATTCTGCCTGACGTCCTCCTCTATGTCGACCGTGACGACCTCATAGCCGCCCCAATCCTCCTTCCGCCATTCCTTGGCATCACGGCCAGCGAAAAGATGCACCACGACGCCCTTGCTCGTTTCCCACTTCCTCCTCAATCTCCGATTGAAGGGGCATCGCGCAGCAACCTCTGCTTCTCCTTCCACCCGGCCCATGAGCTTCAGGACCTCATCCGGGATGCTCGGAAACCACCGCTGCCACCGCTCCTCATCCATCGTTCCTGTAGCCGCCTTCTCCGGGGCATCCAAGAAGTCCATCAGCTTCATCGCCTCTGACCTTCGCATGACCGGACAGCCATACCGCAGCCAGCAGTGCAGCTTTCCGTGGCCGGGGTGCTCAATGCTGCACCCCTTAGCATTCCACCTCACCACAAATCCAGCGTCTACCAACATCCTCAGCGGTATGATGGGCTCCACCGGCTCCAGCGTCAAAATGGCAGACGTTCCGGCATGCTTGTACAGCACCGTACTCCCGCAAGCCAGTTCCACCTCCACCGCCGTGAGATTGTCCCTCTCGTCTCGTCGAGCTTGTCGTAGCGCGTGGGTGGCTCCGCCGTCCAACAACGCCACCTGCTCCTTTTCCTCACTCCTTCCTGCTTCCTTCCCGGCCGCAGCATACTTGATCTGCAACGCCCGGATAGACCTCAAAGACTTCAGCAGGCCTGCCAATTCTGTCAGCAAACCTGAGGCTTCTTCCGACCCTCCAGGGGGCGGTCTGGCCTGCTCTCCTGTTGATCTCGAAGCCGATGAGGCGGCACCAGGGTTCCACCCCGTAGCCTCCCGGGACGCCTCCTCCGCGGAGCCCGGTGAGCCACTAAGGCGGGCCCCTTCGCCGCCAGCGGCCTGACCTTCTGTCGGCCCCTTCTCATCTCCTGGCTTCTTGACCTTGGACACCTTTGGAGCCGACTGCTTCCAAGGGCTCACAGTCGTGGGTTTCTTGACCGGGCAATCCCTCTTTGAGTGGCCCATCCCGGAACACGCAAAGCATCTGTTGGTTTTCTCCAGGCCTTCCCACGAATGTGCATAGGTGCAGCTGCTCCCCTTCTTGCATCCTCCATCTGTTCCCCAAAACCTACAAGCAGGGCCTTGGGGCTTTCTCCTGTTGTCCGTCACCTCCGGAGTCGCATCCGTAGCTCCTGCTGCCGCCAACGCCTTCAGGCTAGAGGTCGCAGGGCCCGTTCCCCTTGCTCCCGGAGTCGATGCCGCCTTAATCGCTGTCGTCAGCGAGAGCTCTTCTGCTTCAGCCTGCAGGTACTCCGCGAACTGCTTGATCTTCCCGATCTGAGGCCGAATATCAATCTGCAGCTCCTGCCGAACCGAGGAGATTCTAAATGAAGCCTGAGCCCCGGTCTTGCCGACCACCTCTGCGATCTTTCCCAAGACCGTGATCAGCACCAGCCCGTCCGGAAGCGCCACATCCAACTCCTCAGCTCTTGCCAACCATCTCCTCCACAGTCTCAAGGTCTGCAGAGCATCACACAGGTTAGCCCCCACCTTCGGGTCGGTGAGGTGCTTCAACAGGTTGCCCCTCTCCGAGGTGCCTCCAGGTTGATATACCTGGTGAAGCCGGAACATGATCTCCGTCGCAGACATCATCCGGGCAGAGATGATCTCCCTCCTGATGGGGTCCGGCAAGGCCGCCAGTAGCATCGACAATCCCCTTTGCTCAACCCGGTGATTGTGTGCCTCAACATCCCCCAGCGTGGGCTTCAACCGGAGCTTCTCCAACGGTGTCGCCGTAAGCCACTCCGCGTAGGTAAGCTCCGCCTTCTGCAGGACCTGCTCCCACCATAGCCTGGCCGATCCCGCAATGTCTGACATCAGCGGGGTGATGACCGTCACCCAGTCTCCAAATTGCAGTGACGACCCCTCACCTCCGGGCGGGGGTAGACTAGGAAGCTCCAAATTCCTCAGGGCCTCCGACAATGTAAAGGCCGTCGTAGCTTCACCACCTCCTTCCGTCGGTCTCGGAGGCGGTGGAGGCGGCGGTGGAGGAGGTCGATCCTCAGTGGCCCATCCATGAGCCAAGTTCCTCACCGCTTCAGGGTGAGGCGGTGGCACCGGACCACCAGTTGCTCCTCCGTCCGACGCCGTCTTGTAGGAAACATCGTCTCCCGCCCTTGCTGCTTGCAGCCTCATAACCTCCCGCTCAAAGGTCTCCTCCGCTTCTCGAAGAACCCTTTTCCGTAGGTCCTCCACTTCACGATCTCCTCCAGAGCCAGGTTCCCGACGCTCCTGCGATGAAGCACCTCCCGGTGGCACCCGACTAAGGGCCACTCGTTGCTGCACCTCAGGACTCCAGAACGGATTCACCGCTCCAGGGCCCGGTGTTCCACCTCCATTCCTGCCGTAGAGGTCGTTCTGCGGCGTCCAATTGGCATAGGGCTCCAACTGCCTGGGCCGGACTTCCATCAATCCTCCAAGCAGACCTGGTTCGCTGCTTCTCCGAATGCCTTGATCGTGCCCTCCAGGAGGTCCGGGTCCATTGCCTCCACGAGCACCCTGATCATGGCCTCCGGAAAACCCATGTCCCTTACCTCCCTGACCCGCCTGATCGTGCCCTCCAGGAAATCCACGTCCATGGCCTCCATGGTCCGCCTGATCATGGCCTCCAGGAAACCCATGTCCGTGGCCTCCACGACCCGCCTGATCATGCCCTCCAGGAAACCCACGTCCATGGCCCCCATGGTCCGCCTGATCATGCCCTCCAGGAAATCCACGTCCATGGCCTCCACGGAAGACTTGATCTTGCCCTCCAGGAAACCCAGGATCTCCACAAGGCTCCTGGTATCGCCGAGGATCAAGGCTTCCCGTCCCGTCACCATCATTCTCATCCAACCTGTGATGAGTTGCCTGGCCGCGAACCTGCCCTTCTCGCTGTCCCGGACCTTGCCCATCACGACTGCCCCGGGTTGTCCTTCTCCAGGATGTTGGCCCGGCCTCTCCATTCCCGTTTCTCCAGGTGGCAAAGGTGGGCCACGGTCTCCTGCCCCTCCCGTACCATGTTCATCTCCGTGATGTAGTCCCGGAGGTAGCGTCCACACCTCGGGTTCCCGACCCGCCGGCTCCCCACCGGCTGTCATCCTCCGAAGATCGCGCCTCTCCCCCAGGTTCTCCGACCTTGCCCTCCGGGAAGACCCATGCTCGCGGATCATCCTGTCCAGCGCCTGGTCGGCGGTTTCTCCTTCACGAACAAGATCTTGTTGTTGTCTTCGCCTGCGCATCATGGCTGGCTTGGGCTCATAACCTACGGTTATGTTGGGGTAAAAACTAGCGCGCACCCTTTTCCGATGCGTCTTGAGCCAACGTTGCAGTTGGTCGTCCATGCTGTTCATGCTCACGAAATTTGAGTGCTCTCTTCACAGAGACAAACAGTTGAGTCACGTAATAGCGAAAGAACGAGCTTCCAATGAGGTAAACATCAATTTGAATATCGAACGGACAGCTATTAATTGCCTAACACACAAGCGTTTAACGGCGTAACAAGGCATTTCATGGAGTCTAATACAAAGAGCTGACAAGGAGTCTCACAAGGCCTTACAAGAGGCTTACAAGGCCTTACAAGGAGCCGTCTTACAAGGCCTTGCAAGGAGTCTTACGATTACAAGGAGTCTTACAAGTCTGACAAGGCCAAACAAGGAGTCTTGGAAGGCATTTACAAGGCCTTACAAGGAGTCTTACAAGGCCTTACAAGGAGTCTTAACACCCGTACCTGGAGAGAGCGTGATCGGCAGAGGGCCGATGAGGAGGCCGAGCAGCGCACTGTGGCGGGATTGGCGGGCAGGAATGCAGAGACCAGAGAGGACTCTGACTGGTACTACACCCGGTACAACGAGTGGAACTGGACTCATTGGTGAGATGTTTTTGCCGTGTCCATCTTGCAGAACTCATGCGCAATGCGGCCTTTGCCGCGCTAGCGGTCATCTCTGCTCGCAGCGCCATGTTGAGCTTGTCGAAGCACATCTGCTCCATGAATTCACTTTCAATCTTGCATGCACGGACCTTGCTGCCGTTCAAAACGGTTTGCAGCTTTTGCGATCGAATAGCTTCTTTACTTGCAAGGGCGATATCGATACTTTCTTTCAAACAGTTCAAGTCTTTCCGGGCTAACATGTTTGCAGGGGAACTTTTGTGTCTGATTTGTCACCGTAAGCCATGTGTAGTAAGTCCATCCCAGCAATGTAGGAAGCCTTGTACATCACTTGCCCATGATACACTGCATGTGGAATGCCTAGCATGATTGATTATGCGTTGTCCGGGCAGGCCCCGCTCGGAACCCCAATCCCAACCCGAACCCCCGAACCCGAACCAACGTTTTTGTGCAGGTTACCCAGTTTCTTCAATCATCGACGACAAAACACGGAGTTCCTTATCTTCACATCAAACGTTGAAATCCTTCTCAAGAGGTTGAAGGCAGCCTGGGTGGACTTGATGTATGTTTACACGGCACAGTCACCAGAGTATCACAGAACAATTGCTTGACATAAGCAGGCCACCGGTGCCCGAGCACCGCCTCCAGCGCTGCTTGCCGAAGCCTCAAGTACTCAGCCAGTACATCGCTGGCACGCAGCAAAGACACAGGGACGCATCCCCCCGTAGTGACAACCTCATTGCACAGACGTGCATAATCCAGAGTGAGTTGACAAATCAGCAGAGAGAAAGACTGCTCAGCGCAATGTCTTTGAGGAACATCACACTCGACAATTGTTCATACGAGATGTTGAAGACACAGTACCACCATCTCTTCATCACAACCAGAACATCCATCCAAGATCCATCCATCCGACCTCCCGGAGGAAACAGAAGCAATGCCTTCTGCATCCTGGAACAAGGAGAGTATGAAGGAGAAGAAGGCTTCTGGGTGAAGGATGAAGCAGGATTTGAAGGGTTCGTGCTCCTCAAGGCAGATCCGAACGTCTACTCCGTTCCCGAGCATGTGCAAGAGTCAGGAGGAAAGCCCGGTAAGCTTAAGGTCAGACTCATTCAACATGACCGGGTGACGTTGACAGATCCATTCTCAATGCAGAATCAATTTGTCAGCTTCTCTAACTTCAAGGCCAAGCCGATTGTCCATCTCATCCTACGACATGAGAATAGGACAAGTGCGCCCGTCAATCCAGGTGGACCACGCCAGCTCTACAGACTTCTTGGGCGCCGTAGACCGCGCGGTGAACTTGCTGGGCAGCAAGCTTGGCATAATCCTGATGACCTTGTGTCTGAAACGCGGCAAGTCCCGATTCGAGATCGCGTTGGTGTATCCAACCTACGATGGGTCCTACGATGACCCGAAGAACAACAACCTTGTCCCAAACATCGATGATTGACAACCACTTCCGGTGCTCTGTGGCCCCCGGATCTATCTCAGTAAGATCCTCTGATGCACACCGCGTGGATGTATTGATCAATGAATGTCCCTGGTAAATAGTCTTGTAAATAGTTTTCATGGAGAGCGCGCTGCAAGGGTTAGCGCAAGTGCATGGATTGCTACACTGAGCGTAAAAAGAGAGGGCCCTTGAGCCAAAGTTGCAAGTGACATGTGTGGGTTCAATGACTGCAAAAGTCCACACCCATGAGGGTTCCCCCAAAAATTCCTACACTGCCCAATGATTTTGCTGGATTTTCCTGAATCCTCCCAGATATTCTTCAGGGTTTTATCAGGGCCTTCTTCGCAGGATTTCGCAGGTTGTCACTGCAGGTAAACACAGACTACTCCCAAAAAAGTGTCGCTGAGTAATCCTCTCAGGGTCTTCTCATATTGCCCACAGTTTTCCGGGTTTCCCCAATTTATGTTGAAATTGCTCAGAGTTTCCCAGGTAGGGTTCCCACATGGTTTGCCAGGGCCTGGGGTAATTTGTGGGTTTTCCCATATTGCCTCCTCGTCGCCTCAAATATTCTTATGCCCCAGATTTCCCATGGTTTAATCAGACTTCCATATTGTTGCCAAGGCTTCCAGGGTCTTCGCATATTGTCCGCAAGGTTCCCAGTTGTTTCTAAGCATATTCCCAGGTTGTCCGCAGTGTTCCACTATTGTCCCCAGCATTTCCCAGTCCCAGGGTTTTGCCCAGAGAATTTTTCAGGGACTCCCTAGTGTATTGTCAGACTTTCTTAAAGGGATCGGCCATCAAAACCAAAATGGCCATTTGCGGTTTTCCTTTGGGTTTCCTGCTTGGAGCACCCTTGGAACCAATTTTGCGGGTTGGTTTCGGGGAAGCCCAAAAGGAAGCTAGTCAGTTTGGGGGGGTCCAAACTTATTTTTTTCACACATCAGTTAGTTGGATTTGGAGAGGGATATGGATATAAGCAAATGCTCGGGTTTTTCCTGGTTTCATTGATTGGCTATCTTCTGCAGTTTTTCCTGTTTTACCCGCTTGGTTTTCGAACTGGAGCTCTGTCTTCATCTGGGGGACGTCTCTGAGGCGAGTTCTTGAAAGCGGCCAAGTACCACGTCCAGGTCATGAACCAGGCGACCCTCATTTTTTTTTGGTTTGGGGCCATAGTGGGTAGGGCTTGCCACCCTTTGAAACGTTGCCTACAAGGAACCCATACTATGGGCAAGTCAGTTTGGTAGGTCACCACCTTGTTGCTAAAATGAAAATCGCTGGTAGCGTGGGACACTGGGATCCACTAGGCTGATCCACTGGGGGTTCGGCGTGGCTCAACATGAAAAGAGTCGGGGCAAACCGCAGGTTTCGGTCTTTGTCTCCAGTTGCCAAGGGGCCATTGTAGGAATTCCATTGTTTGAGCCACAGCCAATATGGGTTTTGTTTTTACGCTTTTTGCCCTTTTCCTCCGGGACCCTAGACCCTTTCTTAAAAGGTGGGTGAATGGAAACTGAGTTCAGAATACACCCATTGTTGATTTCGATTGAGGGGGTTGCTTGGGAACATCTCAATCCGGGTTGATGAATCTAGGGCAACATTAGCGCCAGGGTGCCCTGGTCAAAACACCATTTGTCGCGTGGTGAGTTTCTGCAAAAGGCACCGCTTTTAGTGGCGATGTGTTTCAACCCATGGTGGGTTGATGCACACAGCAAGAGAAAACTGCGCCCTTGCAAATCGAAGGGACTCCAGGTGTTCCAGAGAGTTGGAGTTTTTGCCCTCAAGTGCTTCATGTCATGTCCAGCCATTGCCAAACTTGGCTTACGATGTTAGCCTTTTTGGATTTCTAATAGGTTAACTTTCTGCAGGGGGCGGTTTAAGTCTGGTCAAGCAACTCGACCATCGCTTTGGCGTTAGCTGAAGAACCCAGGTAAGTGAGTCATACGCAACAGCCTTGCCATACATCGGCAAGGAAAGCTTTCCAACCTTTCTTGTTCATCCATGGTCTCTTAGTAGTCCCCTTTTACTCCCAGATTGTGTGTATGACATCGTATTCACCATATGTCCGACTTGGGATCCTGCAACGGTGATTTCCCCGTTCGCTGTCAACTGGTATCTTTCAGATAAAACCCGATTTTTGTTGGGGTTGCCCAAAAAGAGATTCCCTTTCGCATGGTGCCTTGGGTGCCATCTTGATTTGGGTGTGTGTGCCTCAAAATTGTGGGTTTTTCCTCTTTCCTTCAAACGAACCCCCCAAAGAACCCAAGACAGACTCATTCGAGACAGAACCGTTTTTCGCCAAGCCGGCTCAAGCCCCAGGCTTTGGAAGGCCTGGACTGCTCCAAGATCCGCATGCATGCGGCTCGTCGGTCCGGTCCCCTTTGCGTACCAAAAAAGCACACGCAGTCAGCACCAGAAAGGCGTACAATGACTGTCTACCCAAGGGCTTGCACATAAAATGAAGGTATCTTAGGGGTGTGTCAATTTGTGCATGACCTTGCTTCCCCCGTGAAACTGTTGTTGTTTCTAGCGGCACGAACAGGGCTGTCAAAACTCGATTAGTTTGGCTCTGGGCATTGTCTCCTTCCCTTGTTTTTGCTTCGAAAGGCTTGCCGAACAGACACTCAGGCAAAGGCGGGTTGAACTCCCTGCAGTCAAGTGTCTTGTTTTAGGATTTGAGTTGTTTTTTTCAAAAGGAAGGTCCGATTCCTATTTTGAAAGGGAGACACCCATGTTGGTATCAACAGGCGCTGCAGCGTTCCCTCGCGCTCGCGCGCCGAGCTTCGATTCTCCTAGTTTTTGCTGGTCAGACTCGGCGCAAGGGATGAGCTGAAACAGCTGAAAAACAAAACAGATGCGGTCTCAGATTTCACGGAAAGCCCTCGTCGTCGCGCTTGTCCGCTTCGTTCTCTCTTTCTGTTTGTTTGGTAGAGCTGGTTTTCTTCCAGCATCATGCAGGTGTTCCACGTAAACATCCACGTATGGTGTATTTCAAGGAACGCCGTTGACTCTCGCCTGTTTGGGAACATGACAAGAAGAGCCCCACATAAACAACACCACTTTGCACTCAAAACCCCTCAGGAACCTCTCCAGCGATCGATTCAGCCGGCCGGGGGTGTCTTAGGTGTGCTGGGGCAACTCTCCGGCCCCCCACGACGTGGCCTTGGCGGACATCGCGGCGCTCGTGTTGTCCGCGAAGCCCAGGTTCATCTCCTTCGAGGACTGGCGACCTCCGCGAGTCAGAGAGTTAAACCTCGGGGTTGCTCTTTCCGGGGCGTGCCATCCGATCACCAGGGTTGCTCCGAAGTTCATGACAATGTTCAAGCCATTAGGATTGGAATGTGTTTTTTTTTGTATATAATTGAAAGCACAAAAAAAACGACCTGTTTGAGGTGGTTCCCTTCCAATCGTTGGCAGTATGTATGTTGATGTATATGTGTACGGCCTGGAAAATATATACACATCGTCTCTAGAGAATATACATATATTGCGTAAAAAACATAAGTAGGTACAGCCCCTGCGCCGAGACTTTGTCACGTTTCCTGCAATCATAGACCCCATGGGTGGCACCTGCTGTTGGCCAGATGCGGTTGCTATTCCTGCAAATTAGCACAGAGCCTGAACGGGCGGGATGCCGTTCCCAGGAGACTTCTCTGAACAAACTGGCTTGTGAGTGTAAGTGCCAAAATCAGGCGGATCTCTAGCTGCGCCTGGTTGACCCTGGCCGGGGGGGGGGGGTCCTCACTGGGTTCTTGTGGGATGCCACTGAACAAAGATGACCTTGCATTGATGAGGATGTGCATACATATTTTTGCATACAAAGAGATAACTTGCATATCTTCATATTGCAGCAAGGGCAAGAGTTGTTAAATCCCGCAGTGGGCTGAAGCGGCTGACCAGCACAGTGTTTACCCCCCTTTGCACTAACGTGGAGCCTGACTGTTTGGGCTCCTGGAAGACATGAAAGGGAATGTCTGGTTGGTTCCATGGCAACGTGGCTCACTCCCCACCAGCTCATGGACTTTCATCACTTCTTGGGGTTGGGCCGGACACGTTGTTTGGCCAATCCGCTCGATGGGAAGTGAGTTGCCTCCAGTGGCAAACAAGAAGCTTGGCTTACTTTTTCTGGGCCAATCCGTTGGATAAGCCAGGTGGAGGGGAACAAAACAGAAGCGCATGCCGAGGCGTGCAACCCGGGCCATGCCCATGAGCACGAGGTCTGGAAGACTGCCACTCGCTGAAGCTAGTGACAGGCCCCCTCCACACTCTGGGGGACATGGACTGGTTGTTCATCTTTTTTGGAGGGTGCCTTTTAAAAGGTCAACCACAACGAACACCACATGTTTTGTGGTTTTTCTCGTGTTTGTTGCGCTTGGGGTCCCTTAAAAGGGGCACACACCCATATGGAGCCTGGTAGCGTTCGGTTGGGCCGCTCTTTGGGGAATTGGGGCAAAGCACTTCGTGCTCTCTTGCCTTGTTGGCATCTCGCCCTCGCGTTCATTTCAAGGACATGTTATGTGAGTCGTCCATGCATGCATGCATGCATGCATGCATGCATGCATCCATCCATCCATCCATCCATCCATCCATCCATCCATCCATCCATCCATCCATCCATCCACCCATCCAAACATCCACCCATCCACCCATCCACCCATCCACCCATCCACCCATCCCAGCCACCAAGCCACCCAGCCACCCAGCCATCCATCCATCCATCCATCCATCCATGCATCCATGCATCCATGCATCCATGCATCCACCCATCCAAACATCCACCCATCCACCCATCCACCCATCCACCCATCCACCCACCCATCCACCCATCCGCACATCGACCCATCCATCCATCCATCCATCCATGCAGCCAGCCAGCCAGCCAGCCAGCCAGCCAGCCAGCCAGCCAGCCAGCCAGCCATCCATCCATCCATCCATCCATCCATCCATCCATCCATCCATCCATCCATCCATCCATCCATCCATCCATCCATCCATCCATCGGAACAAACAAATATCAAGGTGGGCTTTGGGGGGGCTACTTGATTTGATGTTTGTTCTTTGTTTTGTGCAGAAAACGCCGGGAAACCATCCGACACCGAGCAGCGCACTTCCCAACCGTCGCACAACATCCCTGTTTGGCTGCTGCGCATTCTAAGAGTTGAACCTGAATCCCAGATTTTTGTCCTCCAAAAGGTCCGGGCTCAAAACGGCGTCACCCCAAAACAAGTGGATGGCCTCATGTTTGATTCGAGTCAGAAGGAGACTCCGGGCACCAACGGGTCCGAAACAAACATAATTCAGGTGAAGGTGCCGGCGGACAAGGTGCTGATGCCCGGAGTGCTGGACACCACCACTGCCCACGTCGAGCACCACCGGCTGGTGACCCAGCGCCTGCAGGCTTCGGCTGTTGGAGCGAGGGGCCGCAGAGATGGAGAGAGTTGGACCTGAGGTGTTTCTTTCCCCAACGGCTGGAAGCTATGGGGTCTTGGCGGGTGGTTTGGGGCAGCTTTCTGGGAGGGTTGCAGAGGGTTCCAGTTGGGGATACTTACCACCTGGGCTTCTTCTTTTTGTGGGGGGGGGGTGTTGTTCGATGGGTTTTGTGGGAGAACTTCGTTGTTGTTCGGGGTGGCTTGTGTAAACATATTTGTCGCATGGCATGCTGAGTCCGAAAGGGTGCAATTACCTGAAATTCTCGCACCTAATGCCCAAACAGGGTGTTCTAGGAAACCTTTTTCAAGTAGCATGTGTTTTGATATGTTTTTACCCAATTCAATCCGCGTTGGTGACAACAGGACCATTCGCCTAACGGGTAAGGCGTCATTGCTTCAGCCTTAAACCCATGTCATTAGTGGGTCGAAACCACCCTGGTCCGTTTTTCATTATTTTAATTCCATAATACCGAAAAAGATTATGTTGCAAAAAGCGGTCTAAACAAAGTTTCCGGCGATGTATTGGCTGCAACAACTTAAACTGGCAAATATGGAAGGGTCTCGGCACGGCTTGTCAGAGTACCAGTCGATGTGTTGCTGTTCTCAGATGTCGAGCACAAGTTTGGGCGTTTGGGATTGTATTGGTGGGAATTGGGGCGTTGCGAGGGAATGAGAAGCATTCGCTGGCACTGCCTGAGATAGTCACAATCGCTTTGACACGTGCAAAGCCACCAAAAGCAACAAGGAGATGGGCAGCCAAAACCCGAAGGCAAGCCACCACTTTTGGTGACCCAGAAGAGCAACGGTAATGACATGTGGGCGGCAATGTTGATCCATCACTGCAACGGAGCAAACATTGGGGCAAGCCGCAAGAGTAAACATAAACCCATCACAACGTCTTCCCAGCTGTTTTCCTTTTGCTTTTTGTTGGCCCCCCCCCAACAAAGGACACCCAAAAAGAAGCTAGTGAGTCTACTACCCAAAAGGACCCCCCAACAGAATCCCTACGCCCCAAAAATGCCAATCAAGGAGCCAACTGAAACTCTTGGTGCAGCGACCACGTGGGATTCTCAAGCTGGATGTGCCAAATCCAACCAGGCTTGCAAAGCGACGTCGAACAGCAACAACCAGAACAAAGCGGGGAATGTGTTCCTTTACAACCAACGCAATCTCCCCCCCCAAAAAACATAGATAAGAAAGGTGGCGGGTTTCCCTTTCACCAAATGCGCAAATGGGGGGGAGGTGGGGGGTACCCTGCCAAAAACGAGCCTACGCCCATAAGCTCGCGAAGCTCGCGTCGGTTGGGGGGAGACCTTTGGACAGGCCTACGCCATGTCGGGGGATTGCGTCATGGCGTGCACGGACTGCGGCTTCGCGGATCCGAAGCTCAAGGCGCTGCGGCCGATCGCTGCGATGGCTTGGAGAGATGCGATGGGAATGAGGAATGACCCCAGAACGTCCCCAATTTGGTCCTTTTGGAACAACCCCCAATGGTTTTTTTGGGAAAGTTGTGGCTCAAAAATCCCGAAATTCCAAAATGGGTTGCCCTGGCAAGTGGAAACATGGACCAAAACCTGCGGTTTGCCCCTCCTGTTTCATTTTGAGCCACACCCGAATGACCCCACAATGTCCCCAATGAATTGGTCCTTTTGGGAAAAAAAAACAAGGAAGTCTTTGGCGCAAATTTTGCCAAGGCGATCGTTATGGAACAGGGTTGTGGGATCGCTCGGGGTTTGTCCAACCACTTCTGTGATACAAGAGAATCTCCCCCTTAATATGGGGGGTTAGTCTTTGGGAAGCCCTTTTTGTTGCAGGGAATGAGGAATGACCCCACAACGTCCCCAATGAATTGGTCCTTTTGGAAAAAATGAATTCGTTGGCGCAAATGTTGCCAAGGAATGTTATAAGACTGGAACTTTTTGCCAACGAATGGGTTTTCCATTGAACCGCTAGAAGTTTTTCACTTTTAGCAGGGCAGCAGAAAACAACCGAGAACACCATCCAACTGGTGGTTTCCGAAATCAGGGGGCCAATGCCTGCCTGGGTTCATTCCACAGAGCAGCAAGTTGAATTGAGGGAGAGTGGGAACCCCAGATGAATCAACCAGAGATTACTTTCGGCGGTTCCCAGTCGTCCAGTTCCTTGGGTTTGTTTGGTTGTTTTTAGTTGGTTTAGCGGTTCGGTTGTGCAGTTCACCCAGTAGAAGCGGAGCTTTTAGCAGGCGATCCGAGGACAGCCGGACAGCCCAGTTGATTCTGCCTGATGTGCCACGTTTTCCCCCTTCTTTTGGGAGTTAGGGAGTCCCTAACAAAGAGTGGCGCGCCCCCATTTCCCGGGTTACCCAAAAGGGGGCCAAAAGGGCAGGTTTGTTTTTTCAGACTCTCTAAGACGCTAAATTCCAACAAGGTGCTGAGAAATGAATGGCCAATGCTATGGCAAGTTGGTAAGACAAGCGAACACCCGGGATGAAGTCCCTTGATCTACATGCTGCATGTAGACTTCTATTTTGAGTTCGTCTCACAGTTGCCGTTTTCCTTGTCTTCTCCTTTGAAACCACCCAAGAAAGGGTACCCGCCAAAAGGCACCCGGATGGATCTCGGGCTGCCGTCCGATGGGCAAGTCTAAGTGTTTGGTCTGAAGACACATTTGGTGAGCCCAAAAGAGATCACCAACGAAGGTTCTTCTTCAGGATTCCCCCATATTTTCGTGTTTGTATAGTATGGCAAGGTCGGAAAGAGTAGTGAATCAGTGTTCCGAGCCTCTCAAAGATAACCAAACCAAAAGAGTGGGCACAATGTGAGGCTTCTGTTGTTTTCAGGGACCACTTGTTCCAGGGTCTTTCGAGCAGCCTTAGCTAATGTGTCTTATACAAGTTTTGCGGGGACCGATTCGCCGTTTCAGAGCCATTAAACATGGACAATCTAGATGCCTCGAAAAGCTATGATCAACGTCTACCAAGAACACATTGAGGTTCGGCACCTGGAATGACCCACTGTTCTTATGATTCAGCACCTCCCACCAATGAACATGGAACCTGACAGAGGGGTCCTAGAAGACCATTTTCCTTTGAAGGGACCGGGTCCCTGCAGGTTCCATGTTCATTGGTGGGAGGGTAAATGGCCATGGGTCATAACCCATGCCGGGCAAATGAACACCCATGTACCGCCTATTTTGATGTTCACCAGGGGTTTCTGGGTTTTGACCCACAGCCAAATGATTTCAGGTGCTTCACTTGGGACTCTGCGCTTCCCACTCGTTCCTTGCTGTAGCGAAGCTTCAGACCAGCTCTTCCACGGTAGTTTGCCGTTTTGTGCCATATTTGCTTAGACGTCTCGAAGGCATTTCGGTGCTCTTTCCCACTCGTCCCTTTGGCAGATTAACGGAGAGTACGAGCGGTCTAGTCGCTACCTACCCGTACGGGTTCGTAGTTCTAGTGCTTGCAAACACCTAAAACACCGCCCATGATGAATGTAGCGGTGTTTTGTGGAGGACGTCGCCTACTCCAAGATGGCCTCCATGGCCAAAGGCGCCGCCGCCTTGGCGGCGGAGCCGTACGCCGTGGCGCGGTGCAAGGACATGGCGCTGGACGTGGCCCTGCCGCTGGGGCCCGGATATTTTTTGTTTGTTCTTCCATTTGCTTAAGAACTGTTGTGTTTTATGTTCTTTTGTTGGTTTCAAAAGGAATTTATCACTACTGGAAACATGTTCCTTCTTTCCAGGGGTCTTAAGCAAATGGAAGTGTTTATTTTTTGTTTGGGGCGTGCCCGAAATGTTTTGGAGGGACATTCCTCAAACGAGAGTCCCCGAGAAAAGTTGGCTTGTTTTGGAGGGGCTTGCACAAGTTTATGTTGGGCGGCGGGTTCCCTTGGGATGTCCGACCGTCGGCTTGGAGGGTTTTGAGTATGTCACTTCAATGGGCACGACATGTGTTTTATTGTTATAAGGGGCCCGCTGCCTTTGCACTGTCTTGGGCGGCGACCAGACCGCAGATTTAGCAGCTCAAGGCTCAAGACATTTGTTCAGCTTGTTTCCAACGGACATGGCTCAATGCGAGGAATCGCTTTTCAGTGGGTCCCACTGCTTTTGAGACATCGAACAAAGCTGGTTGAAGCCCTCGATGAAATGTTTAATCAGTGTGTTCCCCGTGAGCTGCGCCCAAGTGAACTGAGAGCGCATGCCGATGTTGATTTTACAACAAGATCATACTCGGGCAATCAGTGTTGCACCCTCCGAGTTGGCTTCCACGCTCAGCCAGGCAACCGGGCAACCAAGCGTGCATAATAAACTAGCCAGCCAACCAGCCAACCAACCAGCCAACCAACCAACCAACCAACCAACCAACCCACCAAGCAACCAACCAACCAACCCACCAAGCAACCAACCACCAACTGATCACCTGATCACCTGATCACCTATCAATCCGTACCTTTCCGCGTCTACCCGCGCCTCGGTGCGCGGTGCCATGGGCGACTGCAGCCTCCGAGAGGCCGCCGCGCTGCTGGGAGTGCCCTCGCCTTGCGCTCGAGGTGATGGAAGCCGTGCGGCGGTGGAGAGGGCGTTTCGCCGGAAGGCGCTGAGGTGCCATCCGGATCGCCATCCCAAGGAGAGGGTCGGAGTCTTTGTCTCAAAGGGCTAGATGCTCCCATCGCCACCTCCCCCCCCCCCACTCCCACAGAAGAAGGAGGGGTGTTTGAAGGTTTTAGGTTCCAAGGGCTGTCACTCTCTCTCTCTCTCTCTCTCTCTCTCTTTCTCTCTTTTTAAGAGGAGTTTGGGGCTGTTGATCTGAAATGATTGTCCCGTTGCATTCCTGGCCAACGAGTCTAATGTGTATTGCGCAACTTTTGCAATCCTCATCGCGGAGCTACCGATCGAAAGACGCCTGTGCCATGAGTAGTCAAGTTTTAGTCAGCGCACCCCAGGGCTGTGATATATGCGAAGGCATCAGCAGCAGCTTGAACATTGTAACTGTTCAGTACTCGTACAAGTCCAGTGCCCGCAGTACGCGTTGGCTCCAGCTTGAAGGCTGTTTCGCCTTGGCTCAGTCTGCCAGGACGCCTTAGCCAAGGCGCGGTTCCTCAGACTGAGCCGCGCAAAGGAAGTCCTGCTGCGGGCCTGTGAGCCGTGCGCCACTGTGGCGAAGGCGGCGGCCTACGCGGCGCGAGGAGCTGCGCGAGGTGCGGCGCGAGGCGGAGAGCGGCCGACGGCCGAGGGCGCCCAAAAACGGCGAGAAGCCTTCGCCAAAGAGAAGAGGCAGGCAGAAGCTGAGCGGGAGAAACAGAAGCTCAGTTGCCCAATGCATTGTGCGCCGTTTTGTTTTTCCCGTTTCAGATCAACCTGTTTTTAGTCTTCCAGTCAAGCAACAAGACTCGGGCCTTGAGTAGTGCCCTTTTACTGTTTCTTTTTTGGGGAGGTTCCCCTACTAAAATAGACGAGAGAAAAAAGGATACCCTTCTTCTAACCTCTCTACTGGAGCACCTAGAAAAGCATGTACCCCTTTTTTTCTTCATGCACATCCTCGCGTCCCAGGAAGGCGGCCGAAGCCGCCAAGGAGAAGAGAGAGAAGGACAAAGCCGCCAAAGCCGCTGCGGAGGCGGCGGCCGTGAAGCGGAAGGACGGCTCCTTGAAGCGACCCCCAAGGGAGATGTGTGGCCAAGGGGGGAACCCCCCCACCCCCGCCCCAGATGGGCAAGTTTTGTCCCTTTAAGTTCCCTTTAAACCACCCCCAAAAGGGAACCCTGAAAAAGGGTTTACAGCAACGGTATAGTTGGGGGTCTCGAGATAGGGGTGCCTTTTTGGATGGTTTGAAGGGCACCAACGGAAACCAGCCGAGCCGGTCCGTGTTCACCATCGTTTCCCGTGGCATTTTGCAGTAAAAGGGGATGACAAGTATTTGGCACTTCGGAAGTTGCCGTTTGAACAGAGGGGATATCTACCAAGATCCATGTCTTTCGGGAACAATGTCTAGCAAGATGTCCGCAGAGGGTTGAATGCGACCGACCCCTAAGAAGTAGCATGTGCATTGGGCTTTGTGCATCGACACGCACGGTCCGTTTGTCACACCAAGGACTAGCCATGAGTAGATCAGGGTTCCATCCATTCCCCTTTTTGGAGCCTCAAGTGGCGATGGTTTCAATGGAAACCATGCACCACTAAATTGATCAACTGCGTATGAGCAGGGGATAGACCAAAATGGGGGGAGGAGTGTGCCATCTACTTTCACTCAGCACGACATTCAACCCACTTGGCAAGTTTTGGGAGATGATCGGATGTTAGACACAGATCTAGCAAAAAAATACCCGTCCCCACCTAGTAAGTACTTTGTATTCATGGTTCTGTGTTCAAGGCGCCTTTATATCTACGTAGGAACTTGCCTCAGATTACCAAGCTATTGGGGAAACTTCGATGCTCAACAGCCAAAAGGTAGTGCGCGAAGTGCGGTTTCCCAGCTCCAGCTTGGAAATAGCAACGGACAGTTTCGCAGCTCTGGCTTGAAAATCCTAATTTTGAAGTGGGACAATTACGGTTGCGTAGCTTCCGCCGAAAACCGCAAATCCTATGCCCCAAAATAGCACCACAAGCATCGGCAAGGGTTATTCCTCTTGATTTTTTGCACCAGCTATAGCAGCTTGAATCCAGAACGTGCAGAAAGTTGCAACGAGAACTTGCAATAGTAAATGTAAGTTAATTTGCAGAGAATGCTCAGACAGACTGCTCAGAGAGACAAATTTATGAGAGACATTGCGCAGATAAATTGCGTAGAGAGACTGCGAAACTATTTATGGGCAGTAGCTAACATGCACACCCATACAATCCCATACGCAACCAGGAGCAGCAACTAAACACATTTATGAAGCTATATTTGAAGGGCTAGTTCAGGAACCAATGAATAGCGTTATGCCTTTTCCGAGCGAGCTTCCAGCTTTTCCCACTCTTGGCCCGCATCCCAATCGTCGCTGGCTTGCAAATACGAGCATGTTTTCTCGCAGCAGTTGCACATGGGTGATGGAATGTGAGGAAAAAACAACTTATCAGGTTTAGGTGGTTTAGCATAGCTTAGCTAAGCCTTTGCTGAACCCTTACCTAAACCCTCTCCTAAACCACACTTTGTAGCCCTGACAAACCCGCTGCGAACCTCGGCGGCGAAGTGTTGCTCGTTCGGGGGAGTAATGTTGACCCCGGATGAAGACACCCCGGTTTATAAATATGGGATGTTCCCCTCCGCAAGTGATGAATCCCCACTAAACCCGGGGACACCTCCATATAAATACACTGGGGTTGATTGGTATGGGGTCCACATTGCTTCATCCAACTGTCTGCCCCTGGCAGGAGGCGGCCGTCGCTGAGGAGATTCGCCGGGAGCAGATGGCTGAGGCGGAGCGTCGCCGGGCGGAGATCTTCGAGCGATTCCGACGAAAGGCGAGGAAGACCTCGGAGGCCCGTGGGACAACCCTTCGGTAGGGGGCGTCTCTTTTGGAATGTGATTGTTCTAACTAGGTCCCCCAGCTAGGTGCCCTTTGACCGTTTCGTTTTTGGGGGAGGGTTGCCCTACTAAAATAGACTACAGAAATAAAAGGGAAGCCTTATTCTACCCTCTCTACTGGAGGACCTAGTTATTGTTCTAAGGTTCGCCAAACGTGATGAAGAATCAAACATGAGTTTTTGGGTCGGCCTCCCCTTGCTGCCCCAACATGTTGCGAACACGCATTGTGATGAATCCATGTGTTTTGTTTTCTTCTTCTTTTTCTGCCACACATCTTGTTTGCCCGTTTGTACAACCTTACTACCGTTTGACTTGTTGCACACCATGTTTTCGTGAAACTTGTGAAACAAAGCAACCCATTATTGATACGCAACGCACTCTTTTAAAACCAGCTCTTCATGTCTTTTGCCTCAGATCCTGGGCCCAGAATTTGGCTCGTTTCACCTGGAAAACCGCCCCCTGGAGGCTTTCCACCCGCCTCCCAGGCCGGCGCCGGCGGACGCTTTCCGCGGAAGCTCTCCGCGGCTTTCCCCGCGGCCGGCGGGCGGAGCGGGGCTGCAGCTGAGCGAGCGCCAGCAGAGCGCCCTGAGGCGCCTGCAGCAGCACAGGGAGGAGCAGGTGGCACAGCCCAAAGGCAACCGGTGCCTGATTTGGTCCGTTTTGACTCTTTGCCCCGGTTTTTGTGCGCGTGTGTGTTTTCAGACATGTCCCGTTCTGGCACATGAGACTTACGGTTTCAACTCTTGTCGGTGATGTTCATTTCCCTCTCAACCATCAAACAAACAATGCCAGACTTGGCTAAGAGTTAGCTTGTTGGTCTCCTCCAATAGGATACAATAACATTCAATTTGTAGCTGCAGGCTTGTTCTGTGCGTCCCTTTTGCAACCCAACCGGCGTCTAAGGCAACTGGTTCGTCCGAGACCTGGAGGTGGAAAGGTTTCTGAAACGTGAGACCTTGCACGGATTTGCCTAAGACCTGCAGTGCATCCGGACAGACTTGGAGACCCGAAAAGCGTCCAAGTGCTTCCAAGGGAGCCCAAATGCGTTTGTTCCAAAGTTAGAGACCTGGATGGTGTGCAACAGGAACCCCCCGCCCACCGGAAAAAAAAACGGGAAAACAAAAAAACACGATTCATTCATGGGCGGTTTGTTTCTGGCATGGTTTCCTGAGATGTGGCGTACTTGGGCACTGTGGGCCATGTACATATTGTGAGCTCGGTTTGCAAGGCCAGAATCTTACGGCAAGCGTCCTGTCAAATCTGTGCGCATCCCGGTTGCAGGCAGGAGCCTGAGTCAGCCTGAGTGTCACTTGGGCGTGAAAATCAGCTGCGCGAGAGCGGGGGTGCTTCCCCTAGCAAATCTACTTGCAGCTGAGGGGACAGTGGCTTTGTGCCCAGCGCATTGGGCCTCTGCCACTTGTGACCAGGCGTTCAAAAGTGCCACACGATTTACCCCTCTCTCAAGCGAAAATGGGGCACCCTTGATGCAGGAACTAAGCTCTGGTTAGACAGCACCCCGTCCCCGCGCTTTTGGGACCAAGATGCCAAACAACCCAGCAATTCAGGGCGCAAATAAGCAGGACACTGCGTTTTCTGGTTATCCGCCCACCCGCTCACTTTTTTGAGATTCTGGGCTTGGCACCTTCTTGGGAGACAAATTTAAGCTGCACACACAGAACTGGCTTGCTTTTGCCTGTCTACTTTGCACATGAACAAGCTTTGTACCCCTACCAACTACAACCAATCCCACCCCACCCACCCATCCGCCCACCCATCCACTCATCCACCCACCCATCCACGCACCCCAAAACAGGCACGCGCCCCAAAACCACCTCGCCTGTGCTTCCGTGGCACTGCGGGTTTTCCCAGGTCGGCCGCTTCGCCGGGCGAGCCTTCCACCATGGTGCTGGGGCGCCTGGCCAATCTCAGGGAGCCCATGATCCCTGGCTCCTACGGCGCTTCGCCTGGTGGGAGAGGTCGCCTTGGGTGGGATGGCAACAAACTAGTTGGGCGAGGTGAAAGAAACACGTGGCTTGAAGCTGGGGTGTGTGTGTGTGTGTGGGTGTGTGTGTGTGTGGGTCTGTCTCAAAATCGGGGTGGTGAAAACCGCTTTGGTGTTCAAGGGAACTGACCCCCTGAAAGTCCATGAATTTGGGAGATTGTCACACCATCGGTGGCTGTGCAGTCGGGTGTCGGTTGTGTTGGAAACCCCAAAGCGGTTACACCACAAAGAATTCGGCACACCTCAACACCAATCACGATGCATCAAATAGCATCAAGACGAAACATCCTTTGTTTTCTGTTGTTTGTGTTCCTCTTGCGGAGCATGTGACGCGACACGTACATATTATGCATGCTAGATGTCTGTGCCAGAGCCTTTCCACTTTTGAGGCTACACCATGAACTACACCACGGCCTTGGGCAAGGGAAGTGCCCTCCAGCGGCGTTCCAACGTGGCGATCTTTGTGCCACTGGACGGCCCCTACGAGTTCGCTTACGGGTCGAAGGGCCAGCACAAGGCGGGCGAAGGGTGTTGCTCGCGCGCGTCCTGGTCTGAAGAAGGCTCGAAAGATCGGAAAGGGAGAAGGGCGGGAACTGTGCAAAGTAGAGAAAGGTACCAGGTTGCACCACATTGCACGCTCGTGCCATGAAGGCTCGAGCTGAAGTAGACAGTTTCACATGACGGCCTCTAGGCCATGGATCGCGGAAAACAGGGAGTCCGCGCCGAACACGATCACTTCGACTTGGTAGCGGAGCCCGTGTGTTGCTTTCCTGGCGACCACGGGCGACGGGTACGAACGGCCTTGTTCGTGCTCGTGGCACTACTTGCAGTACTGTGCCTTCGTTCTCTTCCTGGCTTCTGCCTTGTGGAGGAGGGCGAACATGAGCCCAATCACGCCATGAGCTCGCAGATAAAGTTTGCTCATGGTGCCTTGACGCACTCCGGAGTTACCTTACTACGCACTGAGTTTCACATGGGTGGCCTTCCCGACTACCACACCAAGAAGCACGAGCCCGTTGCAGGCAAGCACATCTTTGATGAACGGCTCCAGGGAAACACGCTTGGCATGGCGATCAACGAGGTTGAGGACACCAGCATCGGCGACATGCCGAACGAGCACTACGGCCAGTCCCAGGACAGCGGCTACGGCATCCCGCCGCACCTCAATGACCCCGGCATGGTTCCACCTGGACATGATCAACCGGAGGTGGAGCATGCATTGGCGTTGGATCATCCTAGTGGAGGTGGAATGCAGGTGATGAAGTTGGTTATGGGCATTTCCATCATGCAGCACTTCGTGAGTGGCAACCTGCCGGACATGTTCCAGACCCCGGACAACACCAACGGCACGACCGCTGACGCCAAGAATGGCATCGACAACCGATTGCACATGCCCTCGATGATATGGATACTGATCTTGCTACTGCCGATGGGCGTCATGGCATTAGCATTGACGAGCGGGTTCAGACCAAGGTGGCACAATGGCAACCCCGCGGGTGACTCCACGCATGCAGGCGCAGCGACGCTCAAGGTGCCACCAACGTGGTGCGTGGAGCGGAACGGTAGCTGGCTGAGCGACTTGGTCCTCTGGGCATCAGCCACGGACATGGAGCAGCAGCGGCAAGGGCCGGTGGCAGCACTGCAGATCACGGGTGCCGCCAGAGAAATCATCAGGGAAATCCCGCCGGCCACGCTCAGAGACGGCGTGAACGACAACCTGGGCAATCACGTTCCTGGAATCATGGTGCTTGCCCAAACGCTAGCCAACCGGTACGGCCCCCTGGAGATTGAGTCGAGCTCAAGAGCCTTGTCAGAGTATCTACACTTGGCTCGACTGCCCAACGAACCAATAGATGCTTTCTTGGTTCGATTTGAAGTCCTGCGGAACAGGGCTGCAAACCAGGGTGGCCTCGGAATCAACTCCACGGGGGCAGCATGGCTTCTCATCAGAGCCTGCAAATGCAGTCCCGAAGCCACAGAATGAGGATGAGCTCAACCAGTTGATTGAGCGTTTGAGGAGGATGGGCCATCTCTACGAGCATGGCAACGAGGGAGCACAACATCAGGGCGCCACAGGTCACACCGGCGCCTACGGTTATTTCCCCACATTTGGAACAGGTGGAGGTGCTCATCCTGATCCTTGGCAGCCTCAAGAACAACCAGCACCGGGCGTCTGGGCATGGGCTCTGACCCTTGGGCAGCATTTCTACAGCAACGGCAACACCAGGCAACTGGTCCCGGTTTGGCCGGAGCGGAAGCCACGCGGAGCAGTGGCAACGACCTGGATTACCAGTGCCGCACCTGCGGTACCTACTTTGACGAAGAGTTCAGCTCCGGCACGGACACAGATGTGGAGTTGGACGAGGAGGAGCTCAAGTACTACAAGACCGTTGAAGTGGACGGCCAATCCAGGACGGACGTGGACGCTGTGCAGGGTGAGCTCTACCACGACTACATGATGGCCAAACAACGATGGAGACGGTTCACCGGGCGACCGCCAAGGAAGTACCGGCGATTCAATGTCCGGAGAAATCAGGGTGTGCAAAGACTGCAACAAGGTCCTTACCGCAACACTTACACATCGTTCTTGCCCGCCTCAGCTTTCGCCGGTGGCAAAGGCGGAAAAGGTGGAAAAGGCGGAAAGGGCGGTGGGCACGATGGGCGCCGAAACCCTCGTGGGCGAGACGGCAAGCCACTAGCCTGTGCCAAGTGCGGCAGTGAGACACACCTGTGGCGGCAGTGCACACAGGCTGATCCTCCTGGCTGGCGGCCACATCCGGGAGCAGGAGGTGGAACCTCGTCCCATGGCGGAGGGCCTGGCAATCGACCTGGTGTGGCTTTCATGACACAGGAGGTGGCGACGACGCCGACACCCTCGGTGGCCTCGGGAGGTGGGATGATGGGATTTTGGACCACAAAGAGTGAGCCACAGGACGACACACAGAGCATCAGCAATGCGCTTTACAAGTGTGTCTTCCGCAGGGAGCGAAGTCTCATCGTCATCCACGAGGCGGAGAACCCGTGATGAAGTGTCGGGTACGTCGACACCGCCAACGTCAAGCCCACATAAGAGGTTGGCCGACAGTCCTCCGAACTGGACGCCAACGATCAACATCAACCCGCAGGTCATCCCACTGCTTTCTGGAGCTCAACCCCCTCTACACCCTCCACCAAGTGCCAGTCCTGCGCTCGATGGAATCGCAGCTACGTCATCTACTACCAACCCACAGGAGCTGCAGATCCAGCCAGGGCGAAGTGACATGACCCATGAGGACCAGCTTCGTCAGCGAGCGGTGGATGGCATCAGCTCTCTCATATTGGGCATCACGTCACAGCAGCCAAAGGCAAAGAGCTTTCCCGGATTCGGCGGAAAAGGACACTTTCCTTGGTGGGAGGTTGAGAATGAGATCCCAGGGCAGGTGGGCGATCGGCAGGGCACATACCATTTGAAAACCAGATTGGACGGTAACAGGGTCGGCTTGCTGGTCGACCCGGGCGCTCATGACAACCTGATCGGCTCCCGCACTCTGGAAAAGCTGACACTGCAGGTTGGGCCGCATCGAGAGCGGCCACTCACCAGGAAGCTCACCATCGAAGGCGTTGGCCGTGGAGCTCAGGAGGCGACGATTGCGGCACAAGTTCCAATTTGGATGACCGATGAGCAAGGCGGTGAACTTCATGGAAGCTTCAACGCGCCAGTTGTGCCGGACTCCGAGCTTCCCCCTCTGCTCGGTCTGCGCAGTTTGATGGCGAAGTCCGCGGTACTGGACATGGGCACCGAGCGGTTGATCATTCCTGGAGATGGCGGGCTGCGTGTACAAGCCAGCCCGGGTACCATTGTCTTGCCTCTGCAGGTCAGCGAGTCAGGACATCTCATCTTGGAGGTGGACACCTGGATGCAGTTTCCCGATGAGGAGAGCCGAGTACCACCCGACGACCTGGTATTCACCATGGGATGCAGGCAAACCCGCGATGAGCGGCGTTCGAGGTCAAGAAGTGCCGGGCGCGGAGCTCGGCGCGAGGCTTCTCCATCGGTTGAGGAGCCTGAGCGGGAAGGTTGACAAGTCGCCGGTGGGCGGCAAGCTGCACTGGTGCAGCGAGAATGCATGAGCCAGAATTCATTGCCACAGCTGAGTCAGAATGTGAAGCATCTAGCCAACAGCAACATCTACGTTGGCAGAGGTGCTGAGTTTCTGGCCTGGATCATTGGCGACCGCCAAGGCATCAGACAAGCAGCACTACAAGCTCTTGGAGTACGCACTATGCATTTCCATCACGATCTTCATTCACGTGGTCACGGTCAGTATCTTCTGCGAGCGCTACAAGCACAACAACCACAACTCCTTTGGATACGGCTGGCCGGACCATGTGTGGGAAGCGGAAACCGTCACGACAACAGCCGGACGGACAACCTCATGCAACTAGTGCACGAGCAGCTTGGTGGACTGCGGTTCTGTGTTATAGAGGCGAATGCCAGGAGCCAGGCATGGAACTTGAGACCGGGGCCTCGGCGTTACAGCGCCTGAACGTCACGAGGCACCACTTTTGCAATTACCAGTCTTTGACGGAACGTGAAGCACTACCTTGCAAAGCGGTGATTCTGCTCTACAGCAACTGCAATCTGCCCTCAGTGGATGGTTGTCACTGTGGGCAATCACAGCAGCACTACAACCTCAAGGAGCTGAATAAGACCCAGCAACACAACGTGGAGCAGGAAGTGGTTCACGGCATCGTAAAAGGCTGCGCCAAGCATCTTGTGGCGACGGGAGCATTGGCACAGAATGTTCGCATAACAGGGAGAGACACGGACAGGCAACCTGAGTCAACGATTCCAACAAAGCAGGTTCGAGCGCAGGCACTGCTCCAACATGGAAAGACAGAGTCCGGAAGATGCTCTATGGCATCCTCCTCACGAGAACAGACGGTTGACACTACATCGACATCGCCAATGAAGGGAACCTCATTGCAAGCACTACCAGCACATTCCTCCAGAACAGTCCGTTTTGTGGCTTTTCCAAGGAGGAAGCGATCCGCCAGAAGGACAAGAAGAAGGCCGGTCACGTTGCAGTACGCCGGAAGATCCTCGCGGAAAGACATGATGATGATTGCGGGGAGAACTTGAGCGGACTGGGAAAGAGTGACTTATAGAGGAGACCTTCTTCATGGGCATTGGTGGTCAGCTTGAACTGACGAGTTGGAAGGAGGAGGCGACAATGCTAGAGACGTCGCTCACGCATTTTTCCTATGGAAACGGCAGATGGCTCTTCGGAAGTGGCGTGCAGGAGGTGGAAAGTTCATGCTCCTGGACACCAATCTACATGGTGGAGAAGATGATGGAGCACGAATTTGGAACCTGTGGAGGACATCAACATTCCCGTATCGATGTCATCGAAATGTTCGGTGGTGAGGGTCGAACCACTCAACTCCTGATGCGTCGCTTCGACGTGAAGACCGGTCGCAATTTCGACCTGGCGACTGGAGCGGATCTGCAAGATCCTCGGCAAGTGCGGGCATTGTGGGACTACCTCAAGCGAGTCAAACCCAAGCTCGTCATCATGGCCCCTCCTTAGATTCGGACCCTGGTCACGGTTAAATCGCATCATCAATCGCGGAACCTGGTTGCGTACGCGTCAGGTAGGCCGTGAACTGGGTGGATTATGTGCAGAGGTCGCACGATGGCAAGTTCAGAATGGAAATCACTACCTCGCCGAGCAGCCCTGGCAGAGTGAATTGTTCGCCATGGCTGAGTGGGAACGACTCTTTGCTGAATGTCCGGCCTATGGAGTGGTGGTGGATCAATGTATGACTGGACTTCACCGTCTACAGCCGCCTCGATTACCGGTGAAGAAGCCCACGGAGTTCATATCTTCCAGCCAGGAGCTTCTTGGACCGCTTCAAGGAAGGCAATGTGACGGTAATCATGAACATGCTCAGATCGGAGCATGAACGACAAATCCGGTCTGGACAATGCCAAGCCGACTAGCACAAGTATGGCCCTGGAAGCTTTGCAGCCTCATCGCCGCACGTGTGTATGAATTGCTCAGGTCACATGCAGCATCTCGACGGCAACAGATCTACGTGCAGTGTCCTGGATGTCGAGGGCATCAACGCAAAGATCATCCACAACACACTCGATCTGGCGACTGCAAGTTTCCGGATGTTGAGGCGGCAGATTGGACATGTCCTGGATGCAGAGCCAAATGGCCAAGAGGACATGAACAACACACTCTTGAACCTGGATGTCGGTGGGCCGTGGCGCGAGTTATGACTCCTGGACTAGCTCGTGAACGGCATGGTCATCACCCGCGAGATCCTCGAACCCCAGTTGCAGCCGAGCCGACGAGCACTTCGGATATCGGACAGATCCCTGAAGAGGGGAACCGTTCCAGATGAACCTTCCCTGGATGAAGCTTTGGAACGTGAGCTGGAGCGTGAAGAGAAGGCAAGAGTTCGCGAACTGAAGAGCCAATCAGTCCCAGTGAAGCGAGACTCACGAGGAGCTGATCCCTTGCCTTACGAACGGCTCGCCTCTGATCCTCGCGGAGATCCAAGTTCTGAAGCAGGAGCATCAAGCAACGCTCGAGCTCCACCAAGGAGAAGCGCTTCCACGCCAACAGAGTCGACTTCGAGGAAGCACAAGAGCAACGCGGCAGTGCAAGCCGGAGGCGGTGATGAACCTGGCGGTGATCCGGATGATGGAGATGATGAAGGTGACGAAGCTGATGATCGCCCCCCGCCGTGGGGAAGGTTTGATCTTGGTACGGCGCTTCAACTTCTTCGATCACCTCGGCCGGGACAAGTACGGCGAGCACTTCGGAAGCTGCATATACGTTGGTTTCATGCGAGCGCAAGTCGGATGAACACACTGCTGGCAGCTGCGGGTGTTGAACGTGATGTACTACGCCTGGTGGCGGAGATAGTCGATACCTGCCGCATATGCAGGACATGGTCCAGGCCCGGACCAAGAACGATGACTTCGAAGCCAGTGCCATGGCATTTGGGTGTTTCATTTGCATTTGGGTGTTTCATTTTCTTGGTGTTTGTGGCTTCTGTTGGGCTTTGTGTGTGTTTTAGGCTCTCCTCACACATATAAATGTGTGGAGTATCATGGATTATCATATATACATAAATATCTTTTGCTGGGACCTCAATGAGAAGCAAAGTTTCTAGATGCTATTTGCCAGCGCCTAGGTCAAATTAGTGAAGTCTTTAGCCTGTTGCAAGTGCTTAGTTTGGATTCAAAACACACACTAGCTGCCTCAGCTTGAAACTCAACACGTTGCAGCCAGCCAAGCATTGCAGCCTGTTTGCGCAATTCCTCGAGTTTGGGGCCATACCACAAAACCCACTCTGAAGTCACTTGGGGAACCAAAGAATTTGTTAAGTGGGGTGCGCCCTGGCTCATCTTCAACCTCTCCATCGTCTTCTTCGCCGTCATCCAGCCTGGCAAGTCTGGGCACTCAGAATGCAGATTGGAATGCGAAGGGGGCTGGGTTCCACTTGCCTTGAGTTAGTCAATGTTTCTTAAGAGGAGGAGCCACATTGAGCTGTGTGTGAGCTGGACCTACCCCTGAAATCCAGAGATGCTGGTCAACTCTCCCTTTTTCATAGCGATTTGATTTTACAATGGCAAGGGGTGAACAAGAGGATTTTTATTGACTGGTCAGCTAGTGAGTTATAGGAGTTCCCCACGTGGCCCTTCACTGAACAATTGTCACACAAGTTCCTCAGGCGCTGTGGGCCGTGTATCATTGAAGTTCCCAAGAAGGTCCAAAGCACCTTTGCAAACATAATCGCCTCCTAGAGCTGGGTGCGGGCATGCTGTGTCGTGTCAGCAGTGTCATGTCATTCCAAATCCCCTGACGATGTTGGCATCAACAACGTTTCGCGAGAGTACAAAGGCACACAAAGGCTGCCTGAGTTGTCAAGCGATGCAACTGTCAAGCGATGCAACTGTCCTGTCAAGCGACGCAACTGTCCTGTCAAGCGACGCAACTGTCAAGCGATGCAACTGTCAAGCGATGCAACTGTCAAGCGATGCAACTGTCAAGCGATGCAACTGTCAAGCGATGCAACTGTCAAGCGATGCAACTGTTTTTAGTATAAAAGTTGTTCTGTGGGTGATTGGTTGGAGCAAACATTCGTGCGTGACAGACTGATTTAGCAAGCACTTTCGCTTTCCATCCATCCACGTCAACACGAGCGCCAAAAAATCCGAGGCCAGGAGAAGCCAGGAGAAGCAGAGGCATGCCTGGGCGGCTGGGCGGTGGCGGCGTTGGTTGGGGCGGGCGGATTGGGCTGGTCGGGCCCGGGGCCCGGCCAGGAAGTATGAAAACCATAGGCCGAAACGGCCATGAAGTAAGCAAATAGCTCTAAAGCATACTTGTTAGGTCAAGGTCTTCCATTGCACAGGGGCAGTTGGCAGTAGCCTTAGCCATGTTTGGCTGACGACAAACATTATTCTTTCCTTTCGTGTCGTATGGTCACCACACAGTTTGAATACTGGTTGGTCAGATCTCAACAAGTAATGATTAGTCAAAATGTTGAGGCCCAAGTGCAGCAAGGGTCAATGCTGAGGCCCAACTGCAGTAGAAGCTTCATGGAAAACGCTTTTGCAAGAGCCTTGAAAACAGCTGTAAAAAACAGCACAGTTGCCCTCATTTTGTTGTTTGGCCTTAGACAAGGAAATGAATGTCTGTGCCAAGCTGCCAGGGGCCAGAGGTCACTGACCACGCTTCTTGAGCTCGCGGTCAATATCCGCCCGCGCTGCCTTGAGCTTCTTTGTGGGCAACTTCGACCAATTGGAGGGCTTGTTGGGGATGTCAATCTCATCAACGGCCTTTTTGACATCCTTCAAGGTCAGCTGCCCATATCGCAGATGCACTTTTACGCTCCCAGGCGCATGTCTCCTTCGTTTTCAGCTTTTGGCATGGGCTCAGTCGGAGTGGAATTTCATCATCAGTCTCGTTAATATCACTTTTCTTGGCCCTAGTTACGCAATATGCACTGGTTTGCCGAAAACAGGCATCAGTGATATATTTGGAAGGGTTCAGGTTCAGACAGCCAAGCTTTTGTCATGGTTGCCTATGTAAAGTAGTGGTTGCCTGACTGCTTCCACACACCTTCGTTGACTGCAGGGGTCTTTTTGCGCAGAGTGTAGGCCGAGCCAATTTGCTTGGCATCCAATGGAATAGACACACCTTAAAAATAGCATTTGGTAGGGCGTTTGCGTCGTGCTGAACTGCAAGTGGCTTGTTTGAATTTCAGTACAAACGCACGGTTTGCAATGGCCCCACTCAGTACAAGACTCACTGCTTTTTGTTGTAAGCCACGCTTTCCAAAAGAGAAATACTGACTTGCAGTAAGTAAGGCCAAGCCACGCGAACTTCATGCTCATGGCTGTGCTTAAGCCCTCGCCCATCAATTCGGTGATGAGAGTTGCTCGGCCAGAATGTGGTCGGAGTTTGGCGTATTCCTGTTGCCAATTCTTGTTGTTGTCCCTGAGGTGTTGCAGGAACAAAAATTGTTGTCCCTGAGGTGTTGCAGGAACAAAGGGGCCTGCTTCTTGACATGGCTGTAGACGGCGTGATAGTGGACGTGGTCATTCTTGGCGTTCTTGCGGCTGGTAAAGAGGAAGCCACTCTCTGGCACCTTGTAGGTGTCCTCTACCTCGATGACTTTCCTTTTCTTACTGCCTGATTTGATCGTCCCATGCTTGTGCCCTTTTTCGCGCTTGACGGTGTAGCCATTCTTCAGGAGGGAATTCAGCCAGTGGACGTGTTTCTTTCGAACATACACATCACCTGGTGATTTTTTGCCTCCTGGCGTGTCACCAGTGACAATGATTTTTGGGATATCCGCTTTCATGGCGATATCCTCACGCTTCAGGGTCAAGGCCTCTGAGCAGCGAAGCCCAAAGTTGCCGGTGAAGCTTAATATTACAGCCATGCGTGCTCCACAATTGCGTCCTATGAATTTAATCCAATCTTCCCATGCTGGTCTACTCAGAGCAGGGGCTTGGCCCAACTTCTGTTTCCTCTTTTGAGGAGGCATTGCTACCAACTTGGGCCACGACAAACTGCAACACAATCTGCAATGCAAAGCCACCATGCAACCTCACTGCAAATAAAGTTGAGGCCCAGTTTTTGATCTTACGCAGTCTCACATCGATTTTGTAATACACGCCTATGATTGGTTGAACCTCAGCCACCTTTTGATGTATCCTTTCGGGGCCAGCATTCAGTGGGTGGGAGCCAGGGTTGAGGCTGGAAAATCATAGCTACTTCCAATAAATCCTCAATGGGCTTGGCATGGGGCTTCAACCAAAAGCACTTTTAGATGGATGCTATGTTGTTCAGCACCCTTTGTTGTTCAGCCAAGCGTTTCTCACGAAAGGACTAACTGTCTTTGTCAAAGTGGTCTCTATCATAGTCTGCAAAAACTAGGCGGGCAGGGCGCGCAGGGGAACGCGATTGACTTTCAACGTCAAGCGTATGACAAAACCGTTCGAGTGATTGACGAAAAATTGCCACTGCCTGATCACTGTCAGACTATAACAATACAATTCTCAGGGCCCACAAAAACAGGCACGTCAACCGCCTGGCAGTCTCTGTCATCCGTGTTCACGTCAAGCACCTGGCGGGCAGGCCAGCGACTCAGTGAGGCTGGCAGCTTGATTGGCGCATGGTGTCAAACACTGTTCCAGGATCAGCAATGAATTGTCAGAGTTGTTGTGAGTTTTCACATGCTCACAGGAAAAGGGTGTTGCAGAAACTATTTTTCTCATGACGTGGTTGGCCACCTTCTTGCATTTTAGGTTTCGGCCAAGTTGGTTGGGTGCACATTCTGGCAAATCAATATGGTCTACAAACAGGCTCAAAAAAGTCCCTCGTCGACTCATGCATTTTAAGATGTTGCTCGCAGCAATTTGAATTGTTTTTTTTCAGGGTCAGCTCCACACTTTATCTGCAATCTGTTTGTGGGGGGGGGGGGCAGGGCATGCCATAAAATCAAAGAGTTTGGACATAGGTATCTCACGCCTGCCTGCCTGCGCGTGCCTAGGCCAGAAGCTTCGCGAGCTGAGCTTCTTCATCTGGAAGGCTTTCGCCTCAGACAGCTGGCTGCACGGGTGACTGGTCACATTGCATTCGGGGCATGACTGGTGGCATCGTTTGACAAACGTTGGTTCCCTGATCCCATGTTGCAAGAATGGTTCCCCTCAATTTTAGAACTGGTTTTCGACTAGTCTTAAGCATTGAAGTGTTGACTGATGGCATGGTTGGTGACACGGTGCTTGCCGCTGCATTTCGGATTTGACACAGAGCTTGACATGTCGTTTGTCCATTTCTCGTTTGACGATTTCTCACTTGACATGCCCCTCATCTCCCAATTGGATGTGGGTCAAAATTAAACCACCAGGTGAACGCAGGTCTACTTTTTCATTCTAGCTTGTTCAAAACCAATTCCCAAATGATTAGCGGATTGCGGATTATTACGCGGTTTACGGATTAGATTGTGCGGATTACGGAGTATGGGTTGCCTGGATTTCCCATGCTCCAGCTAATACGTGTTTGACCCACAGTTTGTAGCGCGGAGTACGGATTAAGAAGATTACAACCAGAACAAGGATTAGGCGGATTACAGATTGTGATTAGGCCCGCTTGGATTTCGATCTTTGCCCTCATCATGAAGCGCCCTGCTGCTGCGGAGATCAGCACTGCGCGGGAGGACTTCTTGACGGTTTTTCGGACGGAGGCTGGCTCGTTGAAAATGTTTTTTCCAAATGATGTCCACCAAAAGGGGCTCTAATTTCAATTCCATGCCCATGTGTCTTAAACATGGCATGCACATGTGCAATGTTTTAAAGACCGGCTCCTTTGGCTTGCAGGGATGGTCAACCTCGCATTTTTTGTGTGTTTGCGCCCCCTTAGGATGTGCCAGTTTTCCCGAAGAAGAGCGATGGCTCCATCAAGAAGCCTCGCGTCCGCTCTGCGCAGAGCTTCGGGCGGGTGACGGCCCATCAGCAGGCGCACATGCTCGCGCGCCTTATCCTTGGAATAACATATTTTTGTGTGTTTGCTTTGAAAGAAAATTCAAGACACTTTACTCCATTTCCTTAGGCATCTTGACTCTTCCGCCTAACAGGTACATGGTGGAGACATCAGACTACCCGGACTTTGAGGAGGTGGCCGAGGTGGAAGAGATCCGGATTTTGGCTGGCCGCCTGCGAAGCACTGTGAAGGAAGTTGCGGAGGCGCTGGCTGCGGTCTGCAAGTGGGACCCACGGGACGGTGGCGACGCTTCCCCAGAATAGTCCTCTTTCTCTTTTTTGAGCTGTCGTCTCCTTTGTTTTCCACTAACCAGGCAAACATGTAGTTGTTTTTGCCAGGGTCCTAACTCCAGCCAAGGATGAGAACAATGCATTTGATCGAGCCTGCCGCATGGCGTTCATTGTGAACACGAGCCTGGATGACCAGGAGGAGGATTGACATCGCGCCTGGTTGCTATGGCCCCTTGCTGGCACCGCTGAAACGCACTTTACTTAGCGAACAGCAGAAGCTTTCAGCGACACCAATGAAGGGCGCAGCGAGACGTGATAGTCGTTGATGTGTTTTTGATGGGCGCAAGCCTGAGTAGAGGGTCACTGGGCATGCATGGCGAAACTCACACGGGTGTGGCTCAAATTTCAGGAGCTATAGGGTAATAATTGTGGTGCATTTTTTGAGCCATAGCCACATCCTCATCATGTCAATGGCACTGCATAGCTGGATATAGCTTGGGTTTCGCCTGCATTGCTTGCATGGGCCGTGTGGCCGATACTTGTGGGCTGTGGCTGTTCCAGGAAAAAATCTGCGCCAAAGCCGACAAGATTCTCTCATGCGGTTCATTACTCAAGTTTGTGTCATGAGTTGGCACAATGGTTGCATGTTGACATGTCATGCATTCAGCCAGTTGGGGTTGTTGATTTGCTTGATGGCTTGACGGTCAGCGTATGATGCTGCAATCGATAGTCAGTGTATGTTCGCTTGACGATCACAGAGTGTTTTGATCCTTGTGCCCAGGCCTGGACGAGCAGCGAGGCCCGGAGTGTCTCAAGCGCAGCCTCAGCCACAAGGCAGGTGAGGTGGAACATGAGGTCAGTGGTGAAAGCTCAGCATGAGGAGATTGTGCAGGTGCAGACGTCACAAACATATTTTCCAATAACATGGCGTTGGGAAACCATGCAGGGCACACTCAGCTCTAAAACTAAGGGGGGCCAATGTCGGAAGCATGAGCAACTTGAGCAGCTGTGGGTCTCTTTCAAGGCATTTGCTCAAAGAATTGTTTTCAGCCTTGCGCCAGGCCTGGACTTGCGGGGAGCCCGGAGTGTTTCAAGTGCAGCCACAGCCATGAGGCAGGTGAGGGCATGCATGAGGTCAGGGCTCAGAGAAATGTAGAAATTGTTCTTCGTTGAGGGGTTGTCAAAGAAGGGAAGCTTTTTTGACAATTACCCAAGGTGTGAGCGAAACTTTATCATGTTCAAACACAGAATGTGGGGGAGAACAGGAATCCCTACTAACCCCTACTGAAACCCTTCGTACAGGTTCATGACCCTTTATTAATCCCCTACTAACCAGGTTGTTCCATTAAACCAGCCAGAGCGCCCAGGCATTGGACGAGATGATGCTTGGACGAGCAGGGAGCCCTGGAGGTACACATGAGGCAGCCACAGTCATCGCCATAAGCACAGGCGCGGGACAAACCTGGCGTTTGGAAATCAGTGCTTGCAGGGCATGCCAACTGTAGAACTGAAAGGGGCCAATATAGAAGCGCATTGGATTTTAGTAGTGTTGGGTCTCTTTCAAGGCATGTTCACCTCGTGCCAGTGCATGTGGTTGATTTCCTGTCCCTGTTTCTATGAAGTGGCACTGGCAAAAGAAGCAGTTGACAAGACACATTTGTCAAAAAAGATAGAAGGTGGCAGAAGGTGGCAGAAGGTGGCAACCAGTCCAGTGCTTGGCGTTGCTGAGGCCTTGCCTGCAGAACCGAAGCGTGACGGCCGCAGTCGCTTGTGGGTTCTGATGTTTGGGGCGTGGGTTCATTCTGTTGTTGCACTCGTCGACCCAGCCAAAAATCCGCTTGACTAATGGCTCAATGTTAGATGAATATTCTTCCACTTGCTGTGGATTACAAGGAGGCCATTGCTAGAAGTTGACAGGGAGATATGTTGACACTGCACCACCTTAAAGGGAAAAACAGCTAAGTGGCAAGGGGTACATGCAGATTAACAATGCACTCTTGGCAAAGGAAAACACGAGTCAGCTTGTGGAAGCAAATATGGGCATTGTCATTGTCATTGCATTAAGGACAGATGGGGGTTTCAAGTTTATTGCGCAGGATTGCGAAAGCCCAAGAGCATCAGGTTTACCCGTTGGAAATTGAGGGGCTGTCACTGAGCGCCCCGACTTTGTATTGCCATGGCAACTGTATCCTGTCAAATCGGGGATTGACGATGGACGATTGACGTTTGACGATTGACGATTGCATCCTTACGATTGACGATTGACCACTGAACGATTAACAATTGTTTGTCCCAGGCTTGCACTAGATTTTGAACCCTGGGCAATTTGATCATTTGTGTGGGGTCCAAAAAGGGCTCAGAGCGGGAGTGGCACAAGTCCAAGCATTCCCTTACCACTCGGCCAGGCCCTAATCCTTTTGACCCTTTTTGGAGGGAGCTTCAATTTATGGGGCAACCAAGGAATGTGGAAGCGTTTTGTGGGAGAACCCCTTTTTGTTTCCCCAGAAACCAAGAGGAAGCCTGCCATTTTTGCGGGTGAAACTTGAGGCCGAAGGGAGGCAAGCAAAAACGAACAGAGCCCATGAGTTTGACGGTCAGGACACGTTTCCTTGCAACCTTTGGTAAAATAATGCAGCCAGGAACGCAGTCCAAGCTTGACCCTAAGAGGCCTGAATCCTTTTCTTTGTGCACGGTGGACTCACGAGATATTGGACCCTACACAAATTGATCATTTTTTTGTGGGGTTCAAAAAGGGCTCAAAACGGGAGTGGAGTGCTTTTGGGCCAGGTTACAACTGGTTCTTCTGCCTCTCCGTTCACTACTAGGACAGCCTGCGCATCGCTTGTCAGCAACTTGCCCATGCAGCATGAGACAGAGAATGGTCATGAAGCATGATGGCTGTTGCAAGTTACACTTTGCAAGGCAACATGGTTCCATGGGATGCTGCGCCCACTGCCGTATGACATCAAATTGCTTAGCGCGCGCTTGACGGGAAGGGCCCTGGAAAACATGCAGCAAGAAAATGAGACCATGCACTTGACACATGATGACACTGGGTTACAGTGAAATTTCATCAGCTCATGAAATGTTCCACTTTACACTGTCCATTTGCAACCAGGGCTCTTCACCGCCTCGCTTGACACATTCGCTTGACGCATGACAAGGCTAGGCTGATGTCAGAGCAGCAGCGCAGGCAGCACAGGCAGCACAGGCAGCACAGGCAGCACAGGCAGCACAGGCAGCACAGGCAGCACAGCACAGCAGCATTGAGCCATGGCGGGTTCCAGCGCCTATGTGGACCTCACTGTTGAGGAGGATGTCCCTTTGTCCGTCGAGAACATCCAGGTGATCGCCTATGGGCAGGACTTTGAGTACAAGGGGAAGGGCAAGCACAGCTCCTTGGTTTCAAAGCGTTTGCATTGAGTGCGGCCCTCTCTTCTGAATGATATCACGCGCTCTGACTCTGAGGTGGGAAGGGCCATCAGGTCATGGGGGGGCTGCTGAAGAGGGCCTACCCCAATGCCACGCACCAGACGCTGGACGTGCGTGGCATGTGGGGGAACGACCCCGACCAGGCTGGTGGCCGCAGGTACGGTGCCTTGGCTCTTGTTTCACATACACACACACGTGTTACATGTTTTCACGGTCACTTCCAATGCTCCGCGAAGTGCGTGCTGTGAGGCAACCCAGCGGAGGATGCGGAGACCTTCAATGAGCTTTGGGAGCAGCCTGACGCGGAAGGTTTGGTGAGGTATGTCATCGCCATGGTCATTTGCTGGCAGCGCTTCTCGGAGGGGGGTCACCTTGTGCTGGCTTTGGCTTGCGCCTTGGCTGGGCACTGGGTTAAACCGGAGTTTGAGGGAAGCTGGGCTGAGCACTGGGTTGAGCTAGGGTTTGAGGGGAGATGGGCTGAGCACTGTGACTGGGGTATGATGGGAACTGGGCTGAGCTCTGGGTTGAACTAGAGTTTGAACTCTGAGCATCCAAGGCAGCAAAGGAGGCATCGCTCGGCATTTGCTGCCACTGCGCTCGCGATTGCCGTTCTGGTGCCGTTCAGCCTTCCTTCGTACGACGGGCGACTCGGGTTCAACTTTAAGTCAACTTTCACTGCTTTAAGTCAACTTTCAGTGTCAGGTTTGCTAAGCGTTTTATTTGCCATTGCTGGTGTTTGCAATGCACGCAGTCCGCTTTGGGATCGCTTCTGCGCATCCCAGGCTGGAGTCGCTGCGGTGGCCACGCATGGTCGCAAGGGGCTTCCACAAGCAGCGGCTTCAGGCCATTGCGAATGGCATCATGGACACTTGGACACATTGTGCATCCATAAACAGCATCTGTCCACCTGATGAAGTGCCATGGGAAATGTATGCCTGTTCTGAAAAAGGTTGGCAAGATTGGTGGCTGCACGGCAATCTGTTGGATAAGGTCACTGGCTTCTTGGGAAATAACTGGACGAGTTTTGTGGCTGCACAGAAAATTGATGGACAAGGTTTATGGCTTCTCAAAAAGTACCCTGGATACGTCGCACGTCCGCTCAGAAAACGCTGGATAAACATACTATTGGTCGATTTTTGACACGGCTAAGGAGCAATTCGCACCTCGTGGTCCACCTTTGCCACCTTCGCCTGGCACCGGGTCGCATCCTTCAGAGGCTGACGCTGGCACTGGGCAGCCGCATGAGGCCACAGAGAACATGGCATCTTGGCTGACACTTTGGGTGGTGGTGGAACGTCAAAGGCAGTTGTATCCAGAGTGACGCAGTGGCAACCTTTTTCTCAGGTGAAGGCCAGGCTTTCTAAGCTTGCGCCTGCGTTGGCCTACTGCTTTGAAGCCCTCGATGTGGACATGCAGGGTTGGGCAGACGCTGGTCTGCACATGAGAAGCCAGGACATGGCATGTGATTGTTGCGCCCACCTGTCGTTAAACCAAGGGAATGCTCAGCTTGCTGCAGTACTCCCGTGCTGGCCAAGAACACGCCATGGCATTGGTGCCAGTGATGACGCGCCCCTTGTCAGCCTTGTAAAGCAGTCTGCGGGTGGGCAGAGGTGCACAACTGAGCCAGATAAATTGAGTACGGGAATGATTAAATTAAAGCACGTATGCAGATGAGGGACGGCACCTGGGAGTTGCCATCCCATTTGGGGGGTTCCACCCTTATAGGCCCAATCCCTACGGCTGGAACTACCCGGTTACCAAACCTGGTCATGTGAGCCAATGCGTACAAACACAACAGCAACCCTCGAATAGTCTAGGGACCCAAGACTACGGCATTCCTTAGTTGCCATCGGACTCGGGTCTTTTTCGGGGCAGGGTCTGAACCCCTACGGACAGTCTAGAGACCCAGGTCTACGGCATTCCTTAGTTGCCATCGGACTCGGGTCTTTTTCGTGGCAGGGCCTGAACCCCTACGGACAGTCTAGAGACCCAGGTCTACGGCATTCCTTAGTTGCCATCGGACTCGGGTCTTTTTCGTGGCAGGGCCTGAACCCCTACGGACAGTCTAGAGACCCAGGTCTACGGCATTCCTTAGTTGCCATCGGACTCGGGTCTTTTTCGTGGCAGGGCCTGAACCCCTACGGACAGTCTAGAGACCCAGGTCTACGGCATTCCCTAGTTGCCATCGGACTTGAGGTTTTTCTGGCGGAGGTATGAACCTTAGAGGGCTAGGATTGTGTGGGAAATTAGGTCCTACGGACACCCCGTTTGCCCGGTCCTACGGACACCCCGTCTGCCCAGTCCTACGGACACCCCGTCTGCCCAGTCCTACAGACACCCCGTCTGCCCAGTCCTACGGACACCCCGTCTGCCCAGTCCTACGGACACCCCGTCTGCCCAGTCCTACGGACACCCCGTCTGCCCAGTCCTACGGACACCCCAGCAGCCAAGCACCCCGGCAGGCATCCCATTGTCGATGAAAGAAAATGTGTTTGTTCCAACTCCCTACCCACCTCCTTTTGTGCTCCTGGTTGGCCTCAGGTAGCATGGCGCTGCCTGGTTTTGTACCTCCTTGGAAAAAGCTGCTGTCAGACGAGATCACAGCGGTGTATGAGGAGGTTGCTGAGCACAGGCAGTGCATTGCACAAGTGATTGCGGACATTCCTTTGCCAGACACAGAGGAAGAAGTTGTGAAAGAAATCCAGGCTGTTTACATGAAGTTGCATGGAAACGACACAACGTGGGTGGATGAGAAGATCAAGGCAGGTCAGGCCATTCCTGCTTGGGGGACAGTGGGGACAACTATTATCCATCAATGGCGCTTTGACAGCAACTTGGCTCCATCAATCGAACTGATCATTCTTCTGTTTGGGTGTTGCATCTGTTTCCAAGACACGGCCAAGACTGACTGACATTGGGCCCAGGTGAAAGCATATGGAATGGTATGAGCTCAGACAGCTCAACCATTGTTGCGATTGCACAGTCGCTAATATCCAGCGGCTTCCATCTTGAAGAGACCATGGTTTCCCGCGGCCACTGTCAAGGCTTTCGCAAGCTTTGCTTTGCTGATGGGAGCAAGCGCGGGCTGGCATGCAAGCTTGTGCCACTTGGTTGTTACCTTCGGCCGCATTTTGCTTTATTGCAGCTAGTTGCTTGAGTTGTCAGCTTGAATTGTGCGAGCGTCAGAGGTACGTGGCTTTACGGAATGCGATTCTTGCAGACTCGTTTGACGCCAACACGTTTGACACGGCAGCAGTGAACTTGCTTGGCAATTTGCTCTCTCCAACTCTATTTGAGGAGGACAAGGGGACTGATTCTCTCATTCAAAGTGCGGTTAGGCAGAACGTGAAGGGCACACAGGTCCAGCCTCTCACAGCCCTTGAGTGGTGCCATTTGGTAATCCTGTCAGCATTCCCAAAGGCTTCTTGCTAGCATTAATGCGTGTGGACAGGAAACATGCCGAAACATGCCTTTGCTAAATGGCGAAGAGATACACCGGCAGCGTTCACTGAGGCTCCATCCCTCCAGGATGCAGAGTTTTTCTCATGGAGCAATCCGATCACCAGGGGCCAAATTGCCAAGACCTTGTTGCAGAGCTTCGATGCAATGCTTGCCGGCTATGAGAGCAAGGTTCAAGCAGAAGGAGTGGCCATGGAAGTGCCTGCGCCAGTGCCATGGCAGCATATAAATTTGTGCTTCGCATTCAGGGATCATGGTCATGTCTCTGACTCAGTCAGGTGAAAAAGAGGAAGTCAAGGAGGCAAAGCGCCAAAGCAACTGATGCACCAACATCAGGCCCAAGCACAACGGGCACACAGGCCAATGACAATGTGGAAATCAAAATTGGTCAGGCAAAACAGCGTGCAATTCGAAACATTTTGAGCTTCGCAAGCCCCAAGAGCTATTTGCTGATGCAGACTCACCAATCCATTCTTGGTGTCCTCCGCAGTGGTGTGACAGACCAGATCCTCTCTTGGAAGCACATGTGGCCCACTTCGGCCCCATGCCCTGACATGATGCCAAACGAAGCCGAAGAGATCGCAAGACAGAGCGCAGCGCAAGTTGCTCGCAAATCAGTCTGCTCCAGGCTTGCGACGGTGGCATTGGACTTCGCAAGTCCATTGTCAGTTGAGGAGCACGAGATGATGATTGCCAAGATGCTGAGTGTTTACGAGAATGAGGTGACGAAGAGCCCAGACACATCAGTTGCCAGCGCACGGCCCAACCTTGATACTTTGTGGACCTACCGATTTGCAACTTGGCAGCACTTAAGCGCCGTCCGCTCAACAAGTTCAAGCGCAGAGGCAGTAGGCTTGCAATCTCAGACTTGCTGTTTGCCTTTGGGTGCAGGTTTGCTGCCATTGGCTCCGAAGCATCAAGACAGCTGCGCAGAAGGATCTTTCGCCCAGTGAATACAATGTAGTGAAGGAGGCACTTTGTGAAGGTGACTGCTTGGATTCACAGGTGAAGCGAGCCTTGAGACTCTGGCCAACGTCATGGAATATGACCATGATGCCAGACGTCGCTGCAATTGCAGATGTTGCCGATGGAATGACATCCAAAGAGGAAATTCTGGAACAAGCTGAGAAAGAAGAGTGGTGCCATGGCACGCAGGAATGTTTGCTGACCATGTGCAATGCCGCCCCTGTTGATTGCATTTTCATTGTGGCAGTGTGACTCAGGCAAGCCAAGCTGACAACACTCAAAACCAAATTGGTCATGGACCAGCGTCAAATCACCACGCTCCACGGTGGCTATGACGTGCTTCATGACATGCTTGACTGGTTAGCGACTTCCAGAAAACTTGAGCAGGCCAAGAAGGCCATGGCAATGATTGATGCCTTCCAGCAGTCTTCTGTTCCTGTGATCGAGAGTGCTGACTACACCACTCTCTCTGGAGACTTTCTAACCTTGTCCTCGCATCCACCATCCGATCATCGCTTGACGACTGACAGCAAAGTGCTGACTGTGATCCACCTTGACTTCACCACCCCGCAGGCAGAGACATGTGAGTAGCGCACACATTTGTGCTTCAACTCTTGCCG
>CAUJNA010001307.1:77500-91419 GCA_963377175.1 Effrenium voratum | reverse complement strand
CGGTGTTTGTTTGGGTTTCCCTTCTTGTTTTCCCTTTGTTTTCCGTTATGTTGCCTTGCATGGCCTTATTTCTGCCTTGCATTCTTACTTTTCTGGTTGGTTGCTTGTCAATTTGTTGTTCTTTGCTTCCTTCTAGTTCTTGTCGGCCCTTCAAACCCTCTCTTGATTTGCGCCGCCCACTGAAAAGTGGGTCCATGAGATTTCAGCCTCTGGCGGGAGGTGCGGGGTGACGTGAAGAGTTTGGGGCAGATGCAGTTTCTGAAGAGGTTGCTGGCGACTGACACGGATGTTAGCGGAGACTTGAAGGGCCTGAAGAAGCTTCGGAACCTCGAGGCAGGGTTGGCAATGTAAACCTTTGTAACTTGTGTTGGTAGAGCGAATCGATTTTTTTGGGTTTTGAGCGTTGCTCTATTGCGGGTTGTGTCGTTGTGATTCTGGTTTCGACCTTGTCGCTTTCCGTCAGTGTAGCACACTTTGCCACTGGAGACACATAGGTGATCTACATGAAGCACACCAAGCTCTCAGGCCAGAGGGATGAGCAGATTTGGCGGGGAGAGCTTGGGCTTGTACGCTTTGTAAGGAATGTATGAATGTCTGCAATGTGTGGAATGTGTGCTGTGTGTGGAATGTATGTAGTGTATGTAGTGTATGCAATGAAATGCGTGACGTATTGTATGGAATGTATGCAATGAATGCAACTCATGGAGGGTACGCAGTGAACGGAATGTATGGAATGTTTGGAATGAATGAATGTGTGTCATGTATGTAATGTTTGGTATGTAAGCTAAGCATTGTTGCAAATTGTTCCGTCAAATGCGTATGACAATTTGCTTTCCCTCTTGCATCGAACAACCCAGTTTTATACCGTCTCGCTTCTTATCTCCGCCTTTGGCGCAAGCAAGATTTTGAGGTGAGACATTGGCGCATGCTTTGTGATGGCGCATGCTTTGTGACATGATTCTCAATTCCTCGTTGTTTGGAGTTGTGCAAATCATTTTGAAGCAACATGCCAGACAACCTTTTTTAAATGATGTTGTCGCCAAGCACCAATGTGAACATTCATGGTTCACGCATTGGCCCAGGGTGGCATAGTGGTGGCTAAACAAGCTGGCCAAAAAAAGATTCCCGCCCACACCATGGGGGAGACAAGGAATCAGGCAACCCCTGTGCTCGACTCGTACGGATAAAAGAAAGGGCTGTGGCTTATTAAGCAGGAGGGGTTACGCAGGTTTTGGTCCATGTTTCCACTTACGAGGGTTCCATTGTGGTACCATTTTCCCGAATGCGTAGCGAAGGGTTCTCGTGTATAAGTGGGGGTCTGGGGGTGGAGGCTGTGTTCGTGAGGAGTTGCTCCAGAGCTCGCAGCCGTTCGCAACCGTTCGCGGTGAGGCGAGAAGCGTGTGCCATTGGGATTCGTCGTGGAAGCGTGTTTTTGATGGATCGGCAAGTGTGTTTTCATTGACCCGGTGCGCGAATCGTAGCTGCGCAGGCGCAGTGTTTTGGAAGGCTGCGTGTTCTCGTTGCCATGCCAGTGGGATTTGCGATCCAGGGGTGGTCGCTTTGAGGTGTCCTGCTTGGCAGGCGCGTGATAGTGGTTGCGCCGGCGCCGTTTTCGTTTGCCCTGTCGTGCAATCGGCTAGTTTTGGTGAGCCTGAAACATGTCAAAATTGGTTGAAATCATTCTGGCGCCACAGTCCCGTGCTAGTTTTCCATGCGTGTGGTAAACGTGTCAAAGTTGGATTTCGTGGCAGGTCCAGCAGTTTGGATGATTTTGAGTTTGTGGCAAGCTTGCTTTGCGTGACAGGCGCAGCACTTTCGAGCGTTTTGGTTGAATTTCGTGGCAGGCGCAGGACTTTGGAGCTTTTCGCGCAAAATTGGTGGCAGGCGCAGTACTTTGGCGCCTGGGTGTAGATTTTGTGGCAGGCACGTCGCTTTGACTCAGCGAGATTGCTCTCGCTGTGGCGCGGCGCACATTTTGAGAACGCGAAGCGAACCCTTTGCGCCCTTGGGTGGGTCAAATCGCTCTCGCTGTGGCGCGGTGCGCATTTTGCGAACGCGAGCCGAACCCTCTACGCACTTTGGGTGGGTCAAATCGCTCTCGCTGTGGGGCGGTGCGCATTTTCAACGCAAGCCCTTTGCGCGCTTTGGGTGGGTCAAATCGTCCTCGCTGTGGCGCCGTGCACATTGTGAGCATGCGAAGTCAGCCCTCTGCGCACTTTGGGCGGGCCGAATTGCTCTCGCTGTGGTGCGGTGCACATTTTGAGTGCGCAAAGTGAACCCTCTGCGCACTTTGGGTGGGTCGAATTGCTCTCGCTGTGGCGCGGTGCGCATTTGGAGACAGAAGTGTCGTTCAGAAGTGTCGATTGGAAGTCGCTCAAAAGTGTTGCTCGAATTGTCGCTCAAGCAGCAGTGTTGCTGATTGTGTGTGGCTCAGACGTGTCGCTCAAAGGTGTTTTCAGAGTGTCGCTCAGGAGTGCCGCGCAGTGTTGCCCAGAAGTGTTGTTCAGAGGTGTCGCTCAGAAGTGTCGCTCAAAAGCGTCGCTTACATGTGTGTGTGTGTGTGTTTTTGCTCAGAAGTATTGCTCGGAAGTGCTGATCAAAAGCATCGGTCAGAAGTGTTGCTCAGAACTGTCATTCAGAGGTGTCGGTCAGGAGTGTCGATCAGCAGTGTCGAATCAGAAGTGTTGCTCAAAAGTGTTGCTCGGAAGTGGCTGGAAGATCACAACTTTGTAGTGCAAGTCTAGTTCGCGAAGCACAGGTGCGCGAAGTCCAGCCCTAGCTGGAAATCACAACCTTGTTGTACACGCCTAGCGCACGAAGTACAGGTTTCCAGCTCCAGCTGGAAAATCGTAAATTTGAAAAGTTGTACAAGTCGAGTACGCGAAGTACAGGTTTCTGGCTCTAGCTGGAAAATCGCCACTTTGTAGCACAAGTCTAGTACGCGAAGTACAGGGTTCTAGCAAAAATCGCGCTTTTGTAGTACAAGTCTAATACGCGAAGTACAGGTTTCCAGCTCCAGCTGGTAAATTGCGATTCTGTAGTACAAGTCTAGTACGCAAAGTACAGGTTTCCAGCTCTAGCTGGAAAATCGCAACTTTGTAGTACAAGTCTAGCGCGCGAAGCGCAGGTGTCCAGCTCCAGATTGAAAATCGTAGCTTTGTAGCAACAAGTGGAGCACGCAAAGCACAGTTTTCGCAGTAGGCTTGATTGCGAGCCCCATTGGCTTATACCGGAAAATGTTTTGTTGGGCTTGCGCAAAGTGACGTTCGGGTTCGTGGGCGCTGTCTTGTTTGAGCCACAGCCAAAGGGTGTCAGCATTTGTCGCGTTGGCGTTCAGTCTTTTTATTTGCCTCTTTGAAGCTGCCTAGTTGTTTACAACTTATAGAGCTCCACGTGCAATCAACTCAAGAGTTCTAGTGTCACGTGTGCAATCTTGCAAAGAGTCTGAAACGTTGGTTTCGGGCCCCCCCAACCTTACTTTGGGGCACCCATTGTTATGCGCCATGTCTCGAGGATGACTGGTGTCCTCATACCACTTGACGCAGGCTTTGTGGTGCAACCTTTTGCTTGTAAAACGCTATCATCTTTCACCTGAGAACTAGCGTAATGCTGGAGAAGGATGCTGGGTGATGCGCGGGTTGTAATGCAGTAATGCATGCAATGCATGGTATGTAATGTATGCAATATATCATGTGCGTAACGTAGGTAATGCAAGTAATGTATGAGAGGTATGAAACATATGTGACGCATGTAATTGTGTAATGCATGTGCTTTGTCATGTGTGAAATGTATGGTGGTCATAGGTTAGTTAACCCCCCCTCCCTATCCCCTTCTCAGATGTGATTTTGAGTGGCTTCGGGTTCAAAAATGAAGCAACACATTTTGAATCTTGGGCTTAGTAGGGCTTGGTAGGGCTTGGTAGACACAAAACTGCTCAAGAGTGCTACTGAGTCTTGCTGAGAAGTTGGACCGTCATGATTCCTATGTGTGCTGTCATTTTCTTGGAGGTCATTTGTTCTGCAACTGCGCCTCACACTGAACACCTGTGAATTGAACGTCAGCGGATGTAGACCTAGTAGCAGTCAAAAGCACTCAGTGGCAATCAGCAACTTAGCATTCAGTAAGCACGCAGTGGCAGCCAAAAGGCACCCAGCAGCACCCAGCAGCACCCAGCAGCACTCAGCAGCACTCAGCAGCGCTACGCAGCGCTCAGTAGCACACTCAGGAACACTCAAGCACAACCTAAAAAAGCACATTTTTGGACTCCCGGCTCATCAAACACTCAATAGCACCCAACAGCACTCAGCAGCACTCAGCAGCACTCAGCATACTCAGTGGCACTCAGCAACACTCAATCACAGCCTAAAACAGCGCTTTTAGAATCCCGGTTAGCAGCGCTCGAATTCAGAACTTTTCAAGCACCCTCTAAAGAACAGAGCGCATGGGCGGTTGAGGCTCAGCAAGCATTCAGTGGCACGCAATATCGCTTCCAGGCTATGCAGTTCGTGAGAGGTTGGGGTTCCATGCCAAATCTTGCTGGAGTCTTACTGAGATTTTGACATTTGGGAGGGAGAAAATTGGGTGGGGGGGGGGGGTGGGGGGTTAACCTATGAGATTGTGTGCGGTGAATAAAAGGTATGCAACATATGGGATGTATGGAGCGTATAGATGTGTGTAATGTATGTAAAGGAATGCAATGTATTTAATGTATGTGACGTATGTGTTGTATGTAACGTTTGCTGCGTATGGAATGTATGGAAGCATGTAATGTATATAATGTGTGTAATGTGTGTAATGGTTGTCATGTATGTAGTGTGTGTATTCTATTCAATGTATGTAGTGTATGTAGTGTATGTAGTGTATGTAGTGTATGTAGTGTATGTAGTGTATGTAGTGTATGTAGTGTATGTAGTGTATGTAGTGTATGTAGTGTATGTAGTGTGTGTAGTGTGTGAAAGGTATGGCGTGTAGGGAATGTATGAATGTGCATGATATGTGTGGAATGTGTGGAAGCATGCAATGTATGTAGCGCGGACCGCCTCTGTCCAAGAACAAGATGAAACGATGGTGTCAGGCGATATCAGGGCCCTGGGCGAGATGACGAATCTGCGACAACTCTGGCTTGCGGGCACCAATGTTTCTGGTGACCTGGGCGAGCTGGTCAAGCTGGAGAAGTTGCTTTGGACGAAGCCCGCTTTTACCGCTTTTGGTATGTACACAGTTGCATAACACCAAGGAAATACCAGCCATGTTATTTTGATACAAAATGCTACATAAGTATTTGTGAAGACAAATACATGCGGCCTCTTGAATCCTCACCCTCTCCAAACCGGTAAACGCGAAGACAGGAGATCTTGTTGACGAATTATAGTAACAACTACATCCCCATTCTCAGCTTCCTTACTGGGTTTTCATTCTAAAAAACCTCATACCTACTTGGGCCTGCTGAAGCCCGTTGTTTTTGCTCCAAACGGTGGTGGTGGTACCTAAGCTGTCCGTAGAACACCACGTTCATCTTGTGGTTTTGGGCGCCCTTTCCTTTTTGGGTGATGTGGGGGGCTTTTCCGATCCTTTGTTCTTGACTCGGTGTCGAGGCTGACGGAGGCCGACCTGTCAAAGACTCTTGTGACTGGGCGGCTCACCACTTCCTGGCGGGGCTGCTGCAAGCGACTGCGCACGCTGAAGCTCAGTGCGCGGGCCTGAGCTCCGCACCAAGCTTTGCCAGGTCCCAAGCTAGGTGCCCTTTTACCGTTTTTGTTTGGGAGGGTTCCCCTACTACAGAATACAGGAAAGGGTACCCTTATTCCAACCTCTCTACTGGAGGACCTAGTTTGAATCTTTTTGGACAACGCAGGAGAAACATAATGCCCTGGTTTTTAGATAGGAGCGGGCTCAAGCAAATAAACTTGCCCGTCTTGGTATTGCACGGTTCGGATGAGCAGCCACTGCGAACGCTAGGGCAATGAAGCCGGATCCGCCACACAAATGAAAAAATAGAAAGGGACTGCTTGTCCGGTGGCACCTGGGCGGATTTGAACAGCCCCAACTGTGATGGACACCACCGCCTTTTGCACCAATGGTACAACAGCTCGGAACACCGCAGTGACTTGCTCCCTGTGCCCCGCACATGTTGTAGGGTTCGGAAGGATAAAATGGGACCATCCACATGGGGGTGTAAAAAAACGCAGGGACCCCTCATCTGGAGGGTGTTGCTTTTCAACTGGAGTGTCCGGGGCGTCTACGTATCTCCCCCCTTCGCAGGAGTTTCTCTTGTTTCTGATCTTGAATTACGTTTGCTGATCCAACCTGGAAGACGCGCGCACTTCGGTGTTCTCAAATTTGGTCCCAAAACCTGCGTGCCAAAGGAGAGAGACCCACTCAAACTCCTGTGCTTGAGGAAAGCAAAGTGCGGCTTCTGCCGCAGGATGCGGATCTCAAAGATCTCAGGACGAGGGGCTCCAAAAGCACCGAGTTGCAGTTTTGACCAGCGTTACTTTTCCCATGAAAGTCACTTTTTTTTGTGGTTTCCCTATTGGGCGGTCTATGGGAAAACCCATGTCACGACGTGTAAAGGCATGTCGCATCACGACCGCCACGACGCGCGGCACCGCAATTGATCCAGTGTCTCGTCACTCCTGCTCCTGGGCCTTACGCCCACGCCGCAATGGCGAGCCATCTTGGAGGGGCTTCGCTTCAACGCCTTCATTGGCAACGACGAGGACGCGTCCCTCAGCACAAAGGGCAAGTGGCATTTTCCAGTTTAGCGACCAAAGTCTTCATGGTCAAGGCCAAGGAGAGGAAAGAGCAGAGTCTCTCTGAGGAGGAGCAGCAACCACGACGTCCAAGAGAAGAGTCGTGCCATGCTGGACCTGAGCTCTGAGCTCCTGACTGCTGAACGCAAAAATTAGCAAGGGCCACCGCTGCTCATCAGGACCGCACTCAAGGGTGACTTCAACTGTGATCATGTTGCCGAAGAGCGAATGAATAAGCGCATGGTCCTGGGCATGAGGGCGCTGTGCAGCTACTTCAAGGACCGGCAGCATGCCGAGAAGAGCAGTTTCGCTTCATCAGAGGAAGGCAAGACGAACGTCTGAACCTGGCCAGCTGGATGATGGAGGGAGACGATTGGCCTGATGCTGCAGGGCAACTGACCAGAATGTGCCCGGAGGTGGAATGGCATCAACATCAAGCTCTGCCTGCTCAACGGAGACCTAGCCTAAGGAGAGCTGCGGAGCACTGAGCTCCAAGGATCAGATCGCCCCTCAAAAAGTGGCCGGTTTGTTTGTGGATGTGGCGCACGAGGACGGTGAGGATGACGACCTGGCTGGACGATGGAAAGGATCTGGGCTGGAGTCAGAGCAAGGACAGCCTTGATGAGAGTGTGCGTCGCATGGAGGACAACGCAATTCCGGGCTATTTGGCAGTCGTCGAGAAGCAGACGCAGGCCGTGACGAGAGGTCAGTTGAGGCGAGCCTGGAGAATGTCCGCAACCAAGACAAGCGTATGTGGAACCAGATCAGCCGCAATGGAGCAGGGGTGCAAAAGGCGGCTACAATCTCCGCACTGCATCGCTGGAGAGCTGCCTCAAGCCAACGTGCTTTGCTACGGCCGTAGCGGAGCTGCAGAGGGTACACTCAAATACTTGACGCAGTGCATCTGCAACCAAGGAAAGCAACGATGCGAAGGGCTGGCTGGAGATGATGAGTTGGAGTACCTGGATTTCATCATCGCTGCTGAAGATGTTGGAGATTCTGGAGATCGCAGCTAGAAGCAGGAGGAGATGCAAGACATCATGAAGGAAGAAGGCGCTCGTGCGATAGAGCAAGAAGAGCAGAAGAACAGATGGAGAGAGCTTCCCAAAAACATGCGGGTTGCTTCGCGGAGGGTGCATTATGACTTGACATGCCAGCGGCTCTTGCGCGCAGCCGCCGATAAGACCTCGTATGTGCAGCGTGTGAGACCAAGGCCCGCCCCCCCTTGGTCAACTACTGACTCCCTTCACAGGCCCTGCAATCTACTCACCGAGGCCCTGACCGTGAAGGACAACCAGGTGAACCGTGGAGCTTTCTCACCCACAGAGTGGGAGCTTTGCCAGAGATGGACGTGGCGCAATCTGGTTTTCTTCCACTGCGAGCAAGGAGCCGGACATCGCGGGAAATGTTTGGGAACTGCGCTCAACTATCGAAGGACACGGTGCGGATGTTGGCACAAACTTCAATGCCAAACTTGAAGTTGGGCAAGATCATCGGGATGATGATTTCACTCGTGGACGACCTACTCTGGTGCGGAGAGTCATGGATAGGCTGCAGAAGGAGTTCAAGTTCGGATTGCTGGAAGCGTTTCGCAGGAGGAGCATGCCCGAACACTGCTCGCAGCCGCAAGGAACTGCGGAAGTAGGAAGTCGGAGATCCTCTCTACGCTGATGAGCCTCCTGACAACTCCATGTCTGGATCAAGACCAAGACGATGCCCGCGGACGGGCATGAAGAGTCTCCAGACCAACTGTTCACGCAGAACGGGGGCCTCGAAGTGAGCCACGTCAAGTAGTCTGTGCAAGTCGTATCACCACCGCCGTATCACCACCGCCGCTACCATGCGCAGCAAAAACACACCCGATTTTTTTGAGTAATTTGACACCTTGATGTAAAGGACCTTTTGGTCAACCCTAAATCGTTGGGGAACACTCCTAGGTTCCAAGATCTGTCAGAAAACTCGCAAGCTGCCGCAGAGTGACATCCCAATAGTTTGGCATGTTTTGCTGGAATCTTTCATGAAGCAATCTGGAACGCCGAAGAAGCGCAGGTTCTTGTACAACGCGAAACGTCCGAATCAGACCCTCCTGCCGTCCTTGATGGCTTTGGAAGTGGCTTGTCTATGGGCAGAGCTTGCCTTGCGCTATTTTCTCAGGCCTGTTGTGGCTCCCATGTTTTTGTTTCTTGCAGGCAGATTCCCTTTCAGACCAACTACTTGAAAGTGCTCTTTCTCAACTAACGATGTCAGGCTTTGGGGGTCCAGCATGTCCTCGTGAGACTGTACCATTTCATATCATGCCCTTTGCTCGAACAAATTTGCCCGCCTTCAGAAACTAGGGCGGCCAGTTCTGGAAATTGGCAAAGAGGGGGCTAGGGGGGGGGGGGTTGAAGGGACACCAGAACCGCACACCTTCAATAAAAAGGTACACAGCAATATAGGACTGACCATCAGGAATCGGGCTGTTAGATTTCCCCAACCATTGACGTGGCGCGCGCTGAAAGCTGAAAGGTGGGTGGGGATGGTAGTACCTCGAAACCTTCTTCACCCGCCCAAGACACTCCCACTCCCAGCCTTTGCCAAACTGGGATTTTGTGTTGGGAGGGGGCCGCTAATCCCCAAAGGAGAAGATGGATTTGTTTCAAGATAAGAACCTGATGTCTAATAGGTTGTGGTGTGCTGGAAGTCCCTGGTATGTGAAAATACTGTTGCGCGAGAGCAAGGCAGGCTTTTTGTCTATCTTCTGTATCAAAGAACCATGCAATCGTGATAGTGCTAATAAATAAGTATATATATATATATATTTCTTTTTTGGGGTACACTTTCATTCCGCGCTCGTTTGCACGTTTTGTCTTCAGGGGGGGGGGGGTTGGGGGTGTGTTTGGGGGGGTTGGGGGATGGTTTTGCGTTCCGAACTGTTTCCTGCCCCAGGTCGGCCTTGCAGGTCTTTCATGTTGCTTCTTGCTTGTCTCTGGAGTCTGCTTCAGCTTTTGACGGCTTTGAGGGCGAACAAGTGCTTTCGTGACGTCCGAAGCAGCACGTAACCGATATATATATATATATATATGTGTTTGCATGAAGGTCGATAGGTTTAAAAACAGAACACAACACAGATAGACCTTCAGAACAAATTACAGTGGGAAAATTCTATATACCGTAGCAACATACTATATGTGCCTTAGCCACCGAGAAAAAACATTTGGATCGATTCCGAACATGATCAAACGGGTCACTAGCATTTGTGACTCGGACATGTTGGATGTTTCGCTGTAGTATATTCTGTGAATGTACAAACTGATTGCAACTGTGCCACCACAGCTCTGAGACTACGACTTTCCAGTGCACGAGGAATGTCCAAACAACATCTTGTTTTGCGCATGTGCGTTTCGCATTGCGGGCATCGAGCAACCCGACACGAACAATCAATAGACACAACTGATCGCAAATCGTGCCCTTCTCTCTGAACGCGCTTTTCGGGGGGGCTCAGGACAAACTAACGGGACACCGCAAGCGACACCTCTCCTGGCGGAGATTTGTAACACCCGCGTGAAGAATTCAAGGGAACTTAAACTATGTGCGCAAGGAAGGGCGTCAACAAAAGGGTAGACCTTGGACACTGAACAGGTCAGGTGGGGCACCTGAAATGGCTGTGGCTCAAACACATGTACCCAAAATGGCATGGGAAATGGAACCAAAGACTCAACGCTGCAGGGGGGGGTGGGGGGCTGGAGTTTTCTTTGGTCGTTTTCTGGGATCCGAGGTGTCCGGGTGTCCGTTGGGCGGACGCCTGGAAGACCTGCTGGAGCCTCTGGCGGCATCTCCGCATCTGACGAAGATCAAGGCGGAGAGGTGCAATCTGACAGGCGCAGATCCATCGGATCCATCGGATTCATCGATCCAAGCGCAGAGACGGCTTGCCGGAACCCGAACCCGCCGAGCCACAAAACCTCAAACTGAAAGAAGAGGCAGCTGGTCAGGCCGTTTGTTCAATTTGGAACGGTATGTCGAAGTGTCTGGGGCCCCTTTTCAAGAGCCTTTTGGGAGCCGAGCCAAGCAGGGACGAACAATCCAGGGACATTGAGTTTCAACACGGTAGAACCGGTGCAGCCAAAAATGTGACTGCTGGTGACTACTCATACTTTTCGGGGTTAAGGACCACTCTTTTTTTGGAACATCTTGTGGCTTGCGAGTTGGCTCTGTGCTGGATAGCAAGCCGGTTGCTTGCGCATGAAGAGTGTCTGGCCAACTTGAGAAAGCGACAGGAGATCCTAGAGTGGTTCACAGATGAATCGAAGGAGGGGCCCGAGCCAAAGCTGTCTCAACTTCCCCCCTTGACCGCTTCCATGATCCTTTCCACAGGATTGGTTTCTCCAAATTAGGTTAAGACGCCGTCCAGAGAGCCTGGAAAGCCCAGAAAGCTTGTGGTTGGGCTTGATTTCACCAGGATGCTGGTCCCCCGGTGCTCTGGGGATTTCATTGACCCCGTGAGGTACGGTGGTGCACTTGAAATATATGGAGGCCGTCAGCTTGAACGATGACGCTTCGACCAAATTTCAACCGGCGTTGCCCCAGGTTCGCTGGACTGTTCCGCCGTGGGACATGGAATTCACATTTTTGGGTTCTCCAAGACCAAATTAAGTCCACATCAGAGAATCCACCTGTATGTTTCCTTCCAGTGAATAGTCCATGCCAAAAGCCCATAGGTCCAGTGAACCCATGGCTCCCACCCTGAGCGCCCGGCTCGCGTTTTTGAGGGCCTGGGATGCCAAGAATCAAAGCCATGGAGTCAGCCAAAGTTTTCAAACGTGGCGGTCCAAACCGTTTTGGTGGGTCCCATTTTGGGATTGCTGCATTCACCACCCATTTTAGATAGTCTATTTCAGTGGTTGGATTGAATCGGATGTTCACTGGGGCTAACCGATTTGGATTTTGACCCACGGCCACGTAGATATTCGCATCTTATGTTTGTTGCTGGCCCCTACTAAACTTATGCAACTTGCATTCCCGTAATTGAGCTTCCTTTTGGCTCGTTGTCAAGAGGGGACATACAAAGATCACTCTTCAGAAGGCTCCCTTCAGAATTTCTATTTATTTTTCGTACTGGCACAAGCACCCAGGGTTGGGAACTTGGTGGCTCCCAGCCATCCTCTTAGAATTTTGCTTAGGATTTAGTGGGGTTTCCATTTATCCCACTAAATGTTCACAAGTTTTTAGCTGGGGATCTGAAAGCGGACAGCCCAGTGTTCTTTTTTGTTGTTGTCTGAGGTGGTGTGGAGCAGATGGCAAACCGACCTGTCCAAATCTCTTCAGATCCTCGACGTGGCCTACAATAACATCACAGAAGTACAGGGGCTGCCCGCACAGGTGCGTGCTCGGGAGGGTTTAAAACGAAGCTCCCCCAAGGGTTTTCCAAGGGCACTTTTTTCGATGCAGTGGATAAGGGCAGTGATTTACGTGCTTGCTTCGGCCGCGCACAAGCGCATCCAAGCAAAGACTCCCGCAGATAGAAAAGAGCACAGATGCAAGCGCACGCTGGATGCCAGCCCCCCTAGAATTCGGCGCATTTGGTCTCTCCGCACTAGCAGCACCTGCGCCTCCAAACTGATCGGGCGGGTGCCACGCCTTGCCCGCGCCACCCGGAGCCCGTACTCAAGGTGGGCGCACTCTTCGCGTGAGCCGATCTTGTATGGGCGATCTTGGTTTATGTGCCAAGGCGCCCGTCTCTGTGCAGCTGATGATTCCGCTCCCTGATGAAGTTTCTGCTCTTGCAAAAGGGCCGCAGAAGCAACTGGCACCCGAAAGCTTGGTTGAACCTGGCCAAAGCATGGCTTCAGAGCAGGCCGGGGAAGTGTGTTCGGTCAGGTTTTGTTCTCCCTGATACATCGCCCAGGTGTCTGGTTGGTTGCAGGACCGCCGCAGAACCAGGGCTCCTCGCGGTGCGTGAAACCCGCGGGGAGTTTGCAACCCGCCTTCTGCTTGGCTACATCCTCTCAAGGTTCTTCTCGCTACGCGGGCGAGGGCCTCTCACGGTCCAGAGCTTTGCAGAGTGCTCCGCATTTCAGCTGACTATGTCCTCGGTCATGCTCCCTCAGGCTCGCCTGATTTGTTTCCTCAGGCTCGCCTCCTTCGCCTTCACCGCCCACTTCACGAGGGTCGCACGTGGCCGCCTGTACTTCCGGCGCGAGAGAAAACACCCGAGTCCTATGGCCACTGCACGCGCCGGTCGGCGCGCTTGCGCGAATTAGCAACAGCATTGCTGTTGTTCTGAGTTCGCTTTGCTTGTTTGCTTAGGGGCTTGCTTGTGTGACAAGCTTGTAATGTTGAAGAAGCATTAACAAACCCCTGTTTATTAACCTGGTTTTAGTGGGGATTCATCACTTTTGGAGGGGAACACCCATATTATCAAACAGGGGTTGTATTCCGCGGTCAACATTAGGAAACTTGTTGGAACAAGTTGTGGCGGCCCTGGTTGGAGCTTTTGTGCAACTACAAGTCAGGTGCAGTGACGCGTTTGCTGAGGCAGTTTGCAGACATTGAGCTAGGTCTCCCGACGCCAGCTTTGGTTGGCGGTAGCCTTCAGTCAACCATTGCTCTGCGGATAGTATCGGATAGCAGCCGAAGCAAGTGGCGTCCGGCTTTCCATCAATCTGGAAGGCCATGGTGCTTATGGCCTTTCGGCGGTTGCTTTCAACTTGGACCTTTTTTTGCTTGCTTTTCGATTCTGCAACCATTTTAGGGGGCTCGACACTTGCTAACTGGGGGGGCCCTAGGGCAGAGAGTGGGGTCGGCTTTGCGAGGCAGCGTGTTTTTCACGTTGATCCAGCTTTCAGCAGTTGTCAGTGGTTCTTGTTCTGTGAAGCTTGGCAGTTGCCATGATTTTGGTTGTAAGTGTTTTCTTCCTGTATGATTTTAGGAGGGGATTTTGGGAAGTTGGCTAAGGCGGCCAGACGTGCAGACTATCGTGGAAGATTCTCCCCCCAAAAATGTTCAAGGCGTGACCAAGATGTGCCTCCCCAAACGACTTCTACGAATGACGTGTTTGGATCATCGCGCGTTTTTTTTTGGTGACCGCGATGCAATCCGCCATACAGGGCAGGGGCGATTTAGCGGCACCATGCGGTTTTTGAGTCGGTTTTGAACATGCGACCTTTGAGATACCTGTTGGCAGCT